>KZ346086.1:50057-62400 GCA_002352805.1 Teladorsagia circumcincta | reverse complement strand
CTGCTCAAACTAAATGCTTTAAGTCAGAGAGCTCGAAGAACTCCCCGAGAATCGGGGAGTGGAGGATACAAAGAGGCTTTCTTTCGAGGGATGACTTCCGTGGTGCTTATCCCAAATTTGCCAATCGGTTTTTAAACTGAGTCACGAAGGGATTTGTTCCCCTACACAGCTCGACAAAATCAGGAGTCACCTCAGGTGTGTGACAATGAAAAAGATGCCAGCTGGTCGTGGAATAGGCATTAGTGCTGTAGTGCTTAGAGCGGCGGACTTCCAAGGTAAGTTGGTTTTTGGATCCGCTCGAACCTTCGAAGCAAAGACACCGAAGCTTTTTTCGTGATCCTTCATCTGGAGTACTGTTTCCATATGGAATCCTGCCCTCAAAAACGACATAGCCAAGTGAAAAAGTGCTACAAACATTCACAAGACTACTTTATCTACGATGTCTCTCCAGCGAAAATTATCGTCAAATACCAAGTTATCATGAACTTCTGAGATCACTAGGCCTACTACGTCAAGTTCATAGGTGGGATTCGTAGGGTTTTCCATATAGGCTGATTATGAATGATTTCGCTCTTGCTTTTGAAGTATTAAGGAAAGAAACAGCTTAGACCGAGTAAATATTGGATGTTGCGTCCGAGTAATGGTAGAACGGGAGTTTCAACCTGCACAGCATAAAAATATCAAGGCAACAACATAGTCTTTTGTTCAATAGCTTCTTCTATCGTGGCTTGGCCAGCTACTGCCTGAAGTACTTCGATCACCTAACGGTAAGGATTTCAGGCAGAAGTTCAAGAATATCAGTTTCATTGATATGTTTAGTACAAATTGTTGATTCTATTAACTTTACAACCTAATCTATCCACACATTCAGGTCTTGTCTTACTCAGGAGACCCAAGGTCCCCGTGTTGTCTGAGAGCTTAAGCTTCTCTACACTGATGTTCTTACTCATGGCTGCCGATTTTTGGTGGAGACTTACAAGATTATGAGACGCTCTTCGTAGGGTTTTCCATATAAGCCATAGACATCTGTTGCCTTGCGTAACCCTCTTGAGTGTCAGTGCTGTTGTATCAATCACCGAACTCTTGCTTCGTCGTGGAATCATTTATTGATGATGCTGCTCAACTGGATCACTTTTATGTTTCCTTGTAATGTATCTGGGTTAGAGTCTCTCTTCCCTCATTTTGCGACTGACTTTCTCCTCGTTCGCCTACCAGTTAAGCTGTTATCAACTACAGTTCGAATTTTGAATTCGAGACCTATGCTTTCCTACGGGTTCAGTTCACCGGTATTCGGTTCATCCGCACGCAATTCTTCTACTCAGTGGGAGTGGAAAACCCATTTTTTCAGTGGCCATTTTTCAATTTGCTCATGAAATTGACGTTTTCTATTTCCAGCTTTTTGCAGTATTCGGTATTGATCCTAAACTGCCTGAGACGTAGCAAAGCAATTTTTTTCTCCTTTACGAACTTAATCCCAACAGCCACGCCGTTTCCCATTCCCAACACCTTGAACACGGATACGAACCGCTTGGCTTGAAGGCATGTTTGAAGTCCCCATTTTTTCTCTTAATATTTTTCCATTTTCACGCTTTGCTCCTACTGTTGCATGATTTCTCGCGCTCAGTGTTTTATTCTAAGCGTAAGAATAAATGAATAAATCATCAAATAACCGGATAAAGAAATGGGTGCGAAATAAGTATAGTAAGACGGCCTGCTTTCGCGGGTATTCTCAAAGGAGCATTCCAAGAAGACAAGAATGATGGTCGAAGAAACGGAGACTCACCTAGTGGAAAGAGAGGTGGGCCAATAAGGATGCGGACCGACACGCAATCTACAGCGAAAGGATAGGCTTCCGGCAACCTAACGACGACGCCCACCGACTGGCTGACCGCTCGCGACAGGTCGCTCGTTATTTGTTTAGCAGAGAGAGCGCGCTAGCATTGAAGAGGCAGAACCGATGAGAGTTGCAATAATGTGAAAATCTACGGACGAAAAGGGTGCTATCACTCTAATTTAGGCCGTCTCTCATTTTCTTCATACGGGCACCGCTGACCATCATCCACGGGATAGGTGTTCCTTCTTAATTCGTGGATGGCATCAGCCACGGTAGACGGTACCGCAAGTGCTTCTTCGATGAAGTACACGGCAGGTGCGGTGCCACGTGTAAATTTCTGGGACGCTTCAACATGAAACCCGTCCATCTCCAAGCTTTCAGCGGCGTACGAAACCACATTCTTTCAATGGGCGACTATGGGTCGATTTGTTATCTCCGAGATTAGTAGTTTCACTTAAACACTAATACTGCTCTGTGGTTCGAAACTTCTTTTTCGAATGAAGGCAAAAAATGAAATTTTCAAAGAAGTGCGCTTCCACATGTTCCTAAGTTTCTGAAAGGAGACCTATGTATGGATCCATTTTAAAAACTCAGGAACAACAAACAACAAAAAAGAGATGAAAAAGAATGAAAATTTAATCACAGTTACCTTGAGAAAAGAATCTCCGTTTCATTTCTGATGTTGTAAACCCAATAGGCGTATTGGTGGCATTCGTTGTTATAATAGCTTCTCCAGCCCTGAAATCCAACAGAAGCACGCTGTTCAGAAGCACAGACTAAGTTGGTCTGTCAACAGAGGCTGCATGAGGTCTGTAATGCAACTACAGGAAATACTGGCAGCATAGGTAGCCCATCGGATGGGCGACTCAACCCGGAAAAACAATGCAAGCAATCGAAAATAAGTCTACAATGCGACGTGCAGAATAAGTTAAAAAAAAACTTTCAATTGCATCCGTTAAAATATTGGTTTCAGAGCCTACATGCTCGTTACCGTTACTTATTCAGGAGATATGTAGATACATGGTAGGAAGTCCTCGGTCAGCTTGCCTCCCAGCAAACTTAATTCGAGTGATATGGCATGGCGATCTTCGATGATAGTGGCGCTTCTTGCTATTGCATCAGCAAACAATGAAGCGAAAATCCACTCTCCGGGCAAAAAATGGATTTTCGTATCGTTCGTACGTGCTTACCTATCAATTTGTAGAAGGTCGTTCATAACTCACCTACGCATTTTTGACCGCATATTTCGCATGTGGCCAAGTAACTGCTCTTTGCGGCCGACAGATTTCAGTTTTTGTACAGCATGTGCCAATGCTCAGGCAACATCTATGCCTGTACATCTATGGTGAGGTTAGTGAGCCTTCCAAATATTGGACCTTGATGGACGAACTATCATTCGAGTGGAAGCCGCGACGTCTTGCATGATTGTTTACTTCCTCTGCAATACTCTCTTCAAAAATTGATAGAACCATCGGTATTCTCACAGTAGCAAAGAAGGGACAACATGTTTTCTGCCTGTGCGTCGTATATCCGTTCTCTTCCAGACTTCTCGTTATACTCCGATAGTTTATATCCGATTCCTTCTTGTTTTTCTCTTGTTCTTTTTATTCCGCTCACTTGTACATACTAGCTTTTACCTCGCAAGAGGCAATAACCCATTTACAAAATAGCTTTTGTGGGGAACACCATGTGAAGTATGGTTCTATGTTTGATAGAAAGTGCTACCTTTGGTCTGTGAGATCGTCTATCTCTGTATCTTTTTTCTCTAAATTTTTTTTTAACTTGGGTAGTCATTCGCTTATTTTACACACATTTACACATTTTACGTACATTTTTTTTATTCTACATTGCATTTTGTTTCAGTCAGAATGGGGATTTTCTAAAACAATATTCGTGGGGAGTGACCATTTGCGTAAAATGACCATTGGAGAAGAGATTCGCATCATTTCTGCATATAGACCAGCGTACATTCACAGCCTTGTCTTCATTTTTCTAATAAAAATTATGGATTATGAATGCCTCTCGAATGAGCAGAATTTCTGACCCTGTTGTAAGTCCTATTTTAGATCCATATTTTGACACATTGAAGAACAAAAGTGCATCATATCGAATATTTAAAATTGATCCAATATGTGTCAACAATTGCAGTGTTTGGAATGAACCACTTCATAATGTTTGCTTACATGCTTGCTTAATGTGAGTTGTCACATTCGCCAATACTACGGTGATTGCAAAGATTTTATTATTGGTCACACCACTGAGAATGATATCATATTGCAAAACTTTTCAAGTGTCAAAAACAAATGCAAGGATAAAAAATCGAGAAAAGGAAAGGAAGGATGCAATCGACACCACTTCATCGCTTTATTACCATAAACAAAATGGCCATGCGAAAGATGCTTATAATAATTTGTATTCTACAAGAGGAGCTGTTCACAAATTTCAAATAAAAAGGTACTTTGCGTCAACTGTTGATGAGCGATATGAATTGTGTTGCACGTTGGAACCGTATTAGGGCATAGATGAGATACCTCTCAATTTCGGTTAAACATCAGACGCTACCGTCGACCTTCTTAGAGCTCTGAGGAAAAAGTTTGACACGGCCGTTCTGTATGGCTCGATGAAATACAAACACATTAATGGGCTGAGTACAGGAAATGTGCTGCAGCTCAAGAATATAATAGATTCCAGAGCTGGATGATGGTAAATATCTAGCTGAGCGCATAGATATGATAGGAGAGCGATTACAAGCAGAGCTGGCAGCAATGCCTGATAAGTGAGTGCCTAAAATTCACACGATAGGAGAAAAGTATGAATGAAATTAAGTTGATGTTGTGAACTTTAGAAGGCTATATGTGAAATACAGCACCCTGACATCTTGCCTTAATTGAAAGCAAAATGCCTTCATAAAGGCAAAAGTCAGGCTCGTGTTTAGGCATTTTGGTGGTCGAAACTAAGTAGAGATGGAAAGTGGAACGACAGTGAAGAAAAAACGAAGACCAACCCTCGACAAGGCTGAAAACGAAACGCCCGCTCACACTAGAGGTGAAGGAGGCCTTCTCGGAAGGGGGCACGTCCAAACTAGTTTCCCGGATATGCCAGCTGTTCCATTGGTTGATACGGCAATCGACCTAGCGATTTCACACGTATGCCAGCCACGCGCCAACTCCCCCAATGGGCGGGACCAGTTGTGGAAACAAATCACGCGATGAAAATTGTAGGCCTGGGGCCTTGTCGCTGCGCAATTTCGATACAGTAGTCCCGCGTCACCCTTCTGAGCGCAGTTCTGGCCATATTAGTGATGAAAAGGCCTTCTACGACCCCATAAACCTGACTCGTGGCTTTAAAGGAAGCATTCACGCTTGCTGCCACGTTAAAATTGCTACCCACGCGTTATCAGTCGATAAGGTGTGCGATAGATAAATTCGGACGAGCGTGACCTCCTGGAAGATACGATACCATAAGTTAAGGAGATAAGGCTGCTAAGAACAAGGTACACTCCAGAATGAAAACCGGATAACGTATCATATATTCCCGCCGCCATTGCTACACTTTCCACATCGATGAGTCTTGATTTTTGCCTACCGGGGGTGGATTTCGGCGACTTATCACTCCGTTGATAAGGCGCTACTGCCAGTGAAACCTAATGTAATGAAACATTTGGCTGGACTCCTATCTACTCTAGTACACTGCATTTCTTATCGTCTCTATGGGAATTATCGTGGACACTTCCTTTAACGCTACAGGCTGCAAAACTGTAGATAAAAATGCAAAAATTTTATTCGATTTACCTTCACCGTTGTATCAGTGTTAAAACTCTTACTCCAATCATAGTTGCCATTGAGAAGCAAGTATCATTATTCCTATGAGAGCTTCTAGAAGATTCTCGAAGATATGGTTGCCTATTACCCTGCTCACAAGGACAAATATTACGTTTGAATACAGCGCAGTTAGTCTTCTATGTTCCAAGCACATCACTCGTTGGTTGATCTGTGGCCGGCTGCATTCATTTTATGAACAACTTCGATGTCTTCTATGGCAGTTATCTGTGAAACGACTGATACTATCTGGAGTTTTTTTCGTTTTTTGAATAAGTTTCATACTTAGTTTCCGTCCATCAGTGGCAAATATCTCCAGTCGCAATTAACATTAAGGCGAAAGGATGACCTCAGTTTTGCCTGTATACCGCGCCTCTACCGTAACTTGGTCACAAAGACCATGAGTTACATTATATGCGCATACAAACCTTTCTTTCTCAAGCCCTCATTGTTGAAGCCTTAGAGTGTTTCGTAAAAAGTACTGTTTCGTAAAAGAACACTTCTATAAGTCAAGTTCAAGATGAAGCAGGAAGATGCTCATATGACTTCGAACTTTAGAATGTTTGAAGTGGGTGTAGAATGGGGAAAATCTATCTAGTAAAGTATTGACATTCTAAGACCTATTCTTTCAACGCTGTGGCAATTATGCGGCCATTCCAGACATGTCCAGTACCTGCATTACATGTCTCAAAATCATTCTGTCATCCATTCTGAACAAAGATGATAAGATTTTCTTTCAAAGTTGTGAGCAACTTCTTGTACAGTGTTTCCTAACTTTTCGTGTGTTTTCATTCTTTCCGCGTCTGAGTGAATCCATATTCGGATCTGAATCTTTCTTTCTTTCCTCGTCTGAGTGAACCTTCAAGCGAACTCTGAGCCACCAAGTGAAGCGATGGTCCACAATGATTGATGCTGATGTCACTAAGAAACTCCCATAAATACCATTCATCGCGGTCAGTCACGCTTTCTCCCTCCTCCTCACTTTCCTATCATTTTTGAACGATTTCTCCCGTTCCCTGCCACTGGTACAATTTCTGCCTCCTGTTCTTCGTGTATTTCGTGTCCACTTTTTTGTACTGACAACAAGGCTCCGATTTCCTCTTCCAAGATCTCACACATAAGTGCTCATAGATCGGCAATTTTTTTGTATTATCCTGAACGTATTATCCTGAACAGAGTCAGAACAAATCAGTTATCTGCTCATATTGCAACAAGCGTTCTCTTTAATGCGTGAAGTTTGGTATCACTTGGAATCAAAACTACACACGTGTATTGAAAGGAAGCGCCGTAGAACAAAGGTGAAAATGGGGCTAGCAAGTTCTGAGTTGAAACAGACATTTGAACAATTAACAAGGAAAACAGTAAAACTCATTTGATAAAATAACCTGAAGCAGTTGTTTGTGTAAATTCCTCGTATTCTCCGTCATGCTTATTACCGAAAGCAAGTTGATTATTCGCCTTCTGAGTAATAGAGTGCCGAAGCCGACCGGTAGGATAGGCAGAGTCATAAGTAATATTGCTGTGAAGGTTTTCCACTCGAAAACATGCGTATGTCCGGAAATTGTCGCATTGACGATGTCGTAGTGCGGCAGTTCTCTTTTCAAGATTGCACTTAACTCCGATGCTGGCTGTTTTGCCAAAAATCCTATGACCTGAAGTTGAAGACGAAATAAAGTT
Organism: Teladorsagia circumcincta; assembly: GCA_002352805.1. Lineage (NCBI taxonomy): Eukaryota > Metazoa > Nematoda > Chromadorea > Rhabditida > Trichostrongylidae > Teladorsagia > Teladorsagia circumcincta. Next base: position 55,071 of record KZ346086.1, on the reverse strand, counting down.
GATGTATAAGTGTGAAGGAACAAGTTTTCTAAATCGTGGTACTTATTCGAGTTCACAGCAAACATACGATTTGGAAGAACGACAGCATCCAAATGGAAGCAATCAAAAACTTGAGAAATCGAGGTGATGGCTGTTGATTTTTCAATGCGCAATATCTGAAGAAGAATGAGAGGAGCAAAGAATATAGTGAATGTGTATAAGAAGCGACCATAACGCAGTACCTGCAAGTTTATCATGTATAACAAGCGACCATAACGCAGTACCTGCAAGTTTATCAATCATAAAGTAGCTGGTCATACTTTGTAATAGTTAAAAAACTTGGTAATAGTAAAAGCCTAAACTAAAACTTGCTTACAACGATTCAGGATATAAAGAAATCTACGAAGGGGAGACAGCAACAAAATAAAGCCTAAACTAAACCGTAAACTGAGTAATAGTAAAAGTAAAAATTTATTAATGGTAAAAGTTAATAGTAAGCAGTAATATTTTTAGGTCGTCGCCAAACCTGCCCCAATCTACTGTTTTCATCAATGTGTTGTGTTGAGAGCTTCACGGTATTTCATACACTGCGTTGCAAAACTATACGACATACCCCAAATTTTGGGTTCCCGAAGCTGCGAGGAACTGAGCGCAAAAATGGCTAATGCCATTCGATTCAGTATATAAAGAAACCTACAAAGGGGAATCATCAAGCCACTTCATCAACTTCTGGAAGCTTAGGGTCGAAAAAATGAAAAAATGGCCGTTGCAAAACTATACGACATAGCGAAAATTTCGACAATTTTTTAATGCAGCAAAATTTTTCCACAATTTTCTGCAACCATAACAGTACAGGGTTGTAGATGAGTTGCCTACGGATTCACCATCAGACGCTTTCACTTTGAGGAGCCGGAACTGACACGTATTCTATCAATTTTTATAGGCCTCCTCAGGGATACGTGTGGAACCTTTGAGTAGCGTCTTTTGCAGGAGATGCACTGAATTGCACCGACTGTCTCAGAAACAAAGACTACGAGGAAGGATGCCCCATAGGTCTTCCACCGGATTTAGATCTGGCCAACAAGTGGACTATTCAAATAAATCTACATGGTGGGCTGCAAAGCATCTCGAAGTAGACTCAACAACATGGGTAGCGGCATTGTACTGCTGAAATGGCGGTGATGAGGATTCTGCATCGTAGACCGCAACCGGTGATGTTAGAGCCCATCTTCATATTCTGTGAAACATTCAGTTTGTCGTACAAATCGCACTAAATGCCTTATCACCTGAAGGCCGAACAATTTATTCGGTGTTTGACGTCACAGATAATTTCCTTCAGGGAGGTTGGTCATGATACCGTTGGCCTAAAAGTGGTGTGGCAAGCTGGACGTGTTCTTGACGATTCACCGAATAAACTCTTCCAACTACCAGTAAGTGCTCATTCATCGCCTACTACCTTCTACGATGCAAAATCGTCATCATCAGCATGTTTTTTTTCAGTAGCACAACGTCATTACCCATGTTATAGAGTCTACTTCGACTTGCTCGTAGCTCATCATGTAGATTTACTTGAATGATCCACTTGTTAGCTAGGTCTTGTAAACCTATGGGGCATCCTTGCTCGTAGCCTTTGTTCCTACGACAGGCGGTGCAACTCCATGCATCTCCTGCAAAAGGCGCAACTCAACGGTTTTGCACGTATCCCTGAGGAGGCCTGTACAAATTGATAGAATACGTGTCAATTCCTGTTCCTCAAAGTGAGCGTCTCACGGTGAATCCGTGGACGACTCATCTACAATCCTGTACTGTTATGGTTGTAGAACGTTATGGAAAAATTTTGCTGCATTAAAAAAATTGTCAAAATCTTCGCTATGTCGTATGGTTTTGCAGCGGCCATTTTTTCGTTTTCGACCCTAAACATCCAGAAGTCGATGAAGGGGCTTGATGATTCCCTTTTCTGGGTTTCTTTATATGCTGAATCGAACTGCATTAGCCACCCAAAATTTGGGGTATGTCGTATAGTTTTGCAACGCAGTGTATTGCGGAATTGGAACGCCCCCTTCTATAATGAGTACGAAATAATGAGTACTTCTCCTGTTTCAAAGAGAAATTCTTCCAATCCTTATACTGTGTGGCATACATCACTATTGTCCCTTCTACGAATTCCTCCTTCCCAGCTACTTTCTATAGTAGTGAGCAGTACCAACCTTTGTGCTTTTCATATGCTCATGACCTCCCCCTTGTTGTTAGAAACTTCGGCACGACATTTTCCATATATGTATGCATCAGGAACACTGAAGCGAGAAGGAAAAGGAAAACATTTGTTCTGGGCGTCCTAGGAATGTGTCAGGCATAGTATAATCGCTAATAACTCGGCTTTTCAGGACATTTACCGGCCTTTCGTGGATTGCGAGTTGATCAAGTCGTCAACGACTGCTATTTGTGTTGAAGCGCAACAATGTCAGTGAGTGCGCTCATGCTTTATGTGTAGTGTAATTTCTAGCATGCCTGCAAAATGAAGTGACTGCTTCAACACTTGGAAAACCCTAATTGTCTTGCTTGCGGCAAATCACAGTAAGCAATGCACTCCCTCGGCTATACCCTTCCCTCACAGCGCTGCGTCTCCTCGTCGTGACACGGGCAGTCTCATATGAGGAACCTCGGTGTTTTCTAGTGTGCTTTTTGCTTTCTTTCTCTTTAGTGTTCCTGTTCTCACTTCAGGTCGAATTTTTTGAAAAAAGAATGCAACTCCAATTCTACCGCTGCCCGTGCCTCCAATGGAAGCACACCGAATACAGCTGAAACCACCAGCCAAAACCAATTATTGTTTTTCTGTTCACAGCACGTTTTCTTTGCCATAAATGCAGTGAAGACTAGTGTGAAGATATTAGTCAAACAGGCACAGCAGAAACCCAAAAAAGCGAAAGCGATCCTTGTGTTATTGTGCCACGGAAAAATCTTCGAGGAAGCTCACGGAACTATTCTCTAGCATTAACATTTTCTTGAAACCATCTTTCAAAACTTGAGGATTACCCATCGGGGCTGACGAAAACAACACTCCTTTCTAGATGTTTGTGTCTATTTTCTGTCTATATTTTTGAACTGGGAACTATCGCTTGAACATTCTCGGAATCAGTGAAGTTAGATGGCTAAGGAGTGGACGCATGACCTGTGGGAACAATATTGTTTTACATTCTGGTCATCAAGATCGACATGGGAGGGTGTTGGATTTGTTCTGAGTAAGCGAGCAGCAGAAGCCCTTGTAGGATGGAATCCGGTGTGTGACCGAATAATCACGACGCGTTTTGTGACAAGACACACTCACGTCACGGTCATTCAAATATTCGCACCTACTAAGGATTCGAGTGATGAGACGAAGAACGACTTCTATGGATTGCTCCAAGACACTGTCGACAACACACTAAAAAGAGACCTGAAAATTGTTCTTGGAGACTTCAACGCAAAACTAGGTGGCGATAGGTGCGGATCCGAGGGTACAATCGGGCCATGCAGTCCTGAAGAACTAAGCAGTAACGGCGAACGATTGATCTCATTTTGCGAACACAGTGAGTTTTGTGTTGGAAACACGTACTTTCAACACAAACAGATCCACAAGAAGACCTGGCGCTCTCCGAACGGAAAAACATCAAACGAAATTCACATCTGTATAAGCCGCAAGTAGAGGACTAAACACAAGCTAAAGAAACTAAGAAGTACTCTCACTACTTGACCGCTTGACATAGAAAAATTGAAAGATCCTGGCATTGCTTCTAGATTCTCTTTGGAGCTGTGAAATCGATTCGACCTCTCAGGAGAAATGAATAACCTGGAAGATGAGTGGACAGCCATAAAAGGAACTATACAACTTAGCGCAGAAAAGGTCATTGGCCGGGAACGTGGAAAACGGAATGAGGAGTGGATCGAAGAAAGTACTCTGCAAAAAATTGATGAAAGGAAATGTGCAAAACTAAAAAAAAGAACACACCAAAAACTGACAGGAAGCTGGAAGGCCGCAACTAGAAAGTACAATGAATTCAACCGATTGGTGAATAAATTGTGTCGTCACGACAAGAGCGACTGGCTCAAATGTAAAGGAGCAGAAGCGCAATACGCCGCTGACCATGGAGACTCGAAGACTCTATAGCGTATTGTCAGTGAACTGACAGGAAATTGGAATAATTCAAATGTACCGATCAGAGATAAGAATGGAAGGCTTCTTTAATGGAAGAGGAACAAAAGAAAGATGGCTTGAACACTTCCGAGGTATTCTCAACCAGCCTAACCCGCCGAATCCCACTGCTTCGATGACACGGAGCTTGAAAAAAACCGAGAAGCTTGTCGTCAATACCGTATGTAGAAACAGAGAAGAAGTAATTGCAGCAATTGAGTGCTTCCGAAATAGGAAGTATCCTGGTATGGACGAAATTACAGCAGAATTGTTGAAGGCGGGAGGCAGTGCAATAGAGGAAAGTCTTGTGAAGCTATTTAGTCGTTGTTGGAGCCGAAGAGAAGTCCCGGAAGACTGGTGGAGAGGCGTCATTGTCAAACTTCCTGAAAAGGAAGATCTTTCGGACAGCGGGAATTGGAGAGGTATCACACTGTTGTCTGTGCCCGGCAAAACATTTTGTTCTGTTCTGCTTCAGCGACTCCGCACAGCCATCGATGAACGATTGCGAGAGGAACAAGCACGATTCAGAGGAGGTAGATCGTGCTGTGAACAAATCTTTACTCTTCGCAACATTATCGAGCAATGTGTTAAATACTGCCTACCAGTTGTCATCGACTATGTCGATTTCAAGAAGGCTTTTGATAGCTTTCAGCGTTCGAATCGCTATGGTCTATGCCCCGCAACCCTTCATCAGCATATTCAAGAATCTGTGCTACATCTCGTCTTGTGTGTGAGTATGGACACAGGGTACACGCCGTTCTTTCAGATTGCCACGGGAGTGCGTCAAGGATGTAATCTATCTCCGATCCTGTTCACTATTTGCCTAGACTTCGTCATGAAGAAAACGATGGAGAAAGTGAGGGCAGG
>KZ346085.1:78779-92420 GCA_002352805.1 Teladorsagia circumcincta | reverse complement strand
CCGTTGGCAGGCTGTAACAGCTGCTGGAATAACACCTCAAAACAAGAACGGTGTTGCCGAGCCGAAAATTGTCTCGTATTTCACTGAAACGTGTGTCGCTCAAAGTATTCGCACAGCAATTCTGCTTGACGAACGTCAAACACAGGGCATGGTTCTGAGTTTTGAAAGAGCTGATGTCATTTATAAGCGACATTATCGCTCTTAGCATGAAACAATATCAGTGGTATTATCACCTATTATCATATGCCTGTCGTGCCTTTACCATTACCTGGGCGGCTTCCAGAGAAAGAGAGTTGCAATTATTTCGCTTGTTTTCTGATTTTTAAATTTATATTTTCTACAGATGCCATAGGCAAACACATGCGCGCACAATTTCAACCCTTGCCAAAAATGTTGTACTTCTTTGCCCCTCATAGTTATTGTGTTGATCTGTTCATACTAATATTGCCTAAACGCCAAAATATATGAGTGCTACGATACCTAGGCGATACTTGTACGCCTCTTCAACTTTTGAATGTCACCCCAAAGGATATACTACAAGCATAACTATTTGGGGCTTGGGTGTACATCGGAATGCCCTCTATAATAATAGACGCTACAATGAATTAGGAACTGAATAGGTCGATTCCAATGGAAAGGTTCATTGGTCGTTATTGAGGGACCACTGAAGACAATCCTCTACTCTGACGACGTCGTCCTGATAGCAGATAGCACTGTATAACTCCATGGCAAAGTGCAGAAATGGCAGGAAGTGCCGGCCTAAGGTGGCTCCGACAGAAGACCAAGTTCCTGAGCTTCGAAGATAGTACAGAGCCAATCGTCGACGGCCATGGAGAGCCCATCGAAGGAGTGGAGGACTCCCGATATCTGGGGAGCTATCTACTCGCCGACGGTAATGTGGACCAGGCAGTAAAGGATCAAGACGGCATGGATGAAATGGAGGGAGTCCACTGGAATCCTCTGCGATCGAAGGTGCCCTAGAACCCTCGAAGGAAAGGTGTACCAAACTGTGGTGAGGCCTGGGATGCTATACTGTAGCGAGTGCTGGCCCCTGAACAAGAACCACGAAAGACAGCTTTAAGCTGCTGAGATGAGGATGCTGAGATGAGCCTCCGGCTGGACGCGGCTGGAAAGGGTCAAAAAGCGGACGCCCGGTCGGTAATGCACACTGCCCCTATCCAGTAGAAGGTACGTGAACAACGTCTGCGATGTTATGCACCGGGACCAATGCTAGGGAGAAGAAGAAGAAGAAGTTCATTGCTGTGGCTGCTGCATGTAATATGTACCATGAAGGGAGGAGAAAAGAGAACTGGCGCTCTTGGTTCGCTGAATGTCGCGAGAAGTGCTAATTGAGAAGACTTTGGGCTTTTTGTAGGATAAATTGCCTATCTTTGTGGCCATCCCTTAACTTCAGACAGAACGGAACCCTACTCACAAAGCAAGGGTAGTGTAGAACTAAGAAAAGACCGACTTTGCCATATTCATCGGCTTGGATGGAACGGTCAATCAATTCACCGCGCTTGAATCCGACAATCCACAGCGTCTGGTCAATTTATACAGCAAAAGCACTATTAAAACTTTACCGTTCTGGGACACAAAGTGTGGGATCAGTTCAATGCACCATATGTACTTGCGTGCCTGTACTTGGTCAAAGCGCCTCAAGGCTTATACAGATGGCGCCAAAGGGATTTACTAGGATATCTAATAAATGTTTTCGATGTATACGTGGACAGTGAACGTTCCATTTGGTTTCCAGGAACTGTAGCCTTTTTATTCTATGCCACTCGAATACCTTTTCGCTATAATTTGGCGCATATTGTATTCCGCGACGAGTGCTACATGGCGAACGAGACGGCCTGGAGTAGAGCTTATATTGGGAGTAGCAGACCTTTGCAGAATCCCGCGGAATACAAAAATCAACATCTGTTTGCATTCCCTTCTTTTAGAACTGCTTCAGCTTCAAATTGTTACAGTGGCTTCTCAAAAGAGAGGTTAAGCTTCCACTCAAATCTTGTGCTGCTTATCGCAGACCAGGGTTTTCTGTTTGATGGTCGAAAATCTTCTTTCGGGTCCACCTGCCACTTACTGGTATACCGCCTTGTTATTTTCAAGCTTTATAGATACCGAATTACCTTTTTCCGACATTCTGCTGGAACCACTTGTGGATTCATCGTAGTGCTGGTGTCGAGTGAATTTGCCTTTACGAAAAGACCGACATTTACTTACTCGATCCTTCAGGCCGCCTCAACTCGATTCTCTCATCTGCGCTCTCTCGCTTTATAAGCGGCTCATGATCATTGTGATCTCACCCAAACTTCAAACTTTTGCCACCCCTACTTGGCCCACCCACCTAGGAATCCCTTCCCCTACAAGGCTCAGTCCTAGGGCTCTCACCTTCCTCTTGGGATTCGAAGTCGCGCCAGGCGGCGTTCTGCAATCGTCTGGGTCGACGGGCTACTTGAACTCGGTAAACCTCGGTACTCGTTAAACCGCCTCAGTTTGATGCTACCGCTTGCGCTCTCCGAGGATCCCTCCTTTGTCCAAGGCCCAAGGCTTAGTCCCTGGGCTTCAGCCGTCCTATAATCGTCTGTGCTCTCCGTCAATCGTGACAGGACCATGGAAGAAAGTTCAAATAGTCCATTTCGGAATATGATAACTTTCGGATAAAGTGTCAGCAGGACAATAATTAGCAAGCGTATGAAGTTATTATATTTAAAATTTTATTTTCTTCATCAATTATATTATTATTCTTCATAATGAATACATTATATGTACAACAATTCGCCTTCGTCCCAGCAGTAAAAACATCAGAGCAGCTGATCTTTCGGCATCAAATTGCTCTCGTGCCATTGTGATCGCCTGACATAGGTTTCAAGAGAGAAAAGGGGCTTTTGAGCGACGAAAGATGTTTTTTCCTGGTTTTCCAAACTCTTTTTCCTGCCTAGTTGTTCAAAAATCGGATTCTCGAAGGATTCTTTCTCTCTAGGAAAGAGTCATGAGGCTTTCAATGCTATCCTCTATCGACCGATGTGCATCATAGCTTGTAGCTCCAACTTGTTTCCATACCACGAATTCTTATTTTACCGCACTTAATACATACTATCCCAGTTATCTCGAATTCAATTATAGTCCCTTTACTATGAGGATGCGTTTCCGAATCTTTATTGCGATGATGAGAGACTAAGATTCGCCTAAAATCTTACTATTCACCGAGTTTTCGTTTTGTACCTCATATTTAACGCATACTCTGATCACTTAAAGGAGGACTCCGCGATATGAACGAAGGTCGAAGAAGGAGAAAATTGCCTAGTGGGTAGACAAGCGGACCTCTTGGGGTTGCGGACTGACACCCAATCGGCAGCGGAGGACGTACCTCGGCGATATAGCATGGCTCACTCTTGACGCATCAGGCGAACCACGCCCACCGACCATCTAATCACTCACCGCAGATCTATACGCAGCGAGTGATTAGATAGCAGAGAGAACGTTATATTGAAGAGGACACAACGATTGGAATCCTATCAATGCCGAGATCAAGCGAAAGAAAGGGGTCCCATTTTCCGGGTTCTGGGCCGTTTCCCATAGTTTTTCCTTCATTGTGGTTTCACTCACCATCCCTAACTTGATTTGGATTGGATTGCTTTTTCATGGTAAACTCTGCCTTGAACCCTTTCGGCCCTGGCGGTGGCAATTGCCACCATCAAATTCAAATGTCTGCATTACCGCTGCAACAGCATACATATTTCTTCTAATCCTGCTAGGGGTTGCTTCAGTCAACCCCTCCTTTCCTAATTATGCGTTGTACTCGCCATTCATTGCGTGTTGCTGTCAGCATTACAAGTAACTGTGTAGAAGTACAACAATGAACGACGCTAGTCCCCGCAACATGCCAAGTAAGTGTCACTTTTTCCTAAAGTTCTTGAAGTAGATCCATTTTGTTATCAAAATTATGGGATATAATGTTGCGCAAGATTGTAAACTTGTTCGTCATAACTCTGAGATTTGGAATTGCTTCGAAATAAGCTCGAAAACTAAGAAGGTGGGCCAATATTCAAAGCTTCCTAGTTCCTTAGTTTTTAGCCTTCCAAATTTCGCTGTAAGGATATTCATGCGCTCACAAGTAATAAACAATAGCTAGAAAAAATTTCTTCCCGGAAAAAATTCAGTTCTGAAAGGGTTAAAGCAATACCCCCACCAGATGTCAACTCGAAGAATCATCCATTGGATGGGATAGAGTAGCCCAAGTTAGTACGCGACAACGGCGCTAGGGTCTTACAAAGCTGGATTTTGACCACTATCCTGGCCTTTAGTCCAATGTCAGACTTTGCGAGTCGCGCGATTCGCTAGCGTCTGCGGTTGCGTCGCGTACAGCGAATGTGCAGCGAGTGGCTTGATACGCTGTACGCAATGCGGCCGCGGACGCTAACAAATCGCCAGTAGCGAATTGCGCGATTTGCAAAGTCTGACAACGGCCTTAGACGGATTACGTTGGCTGTGTGTCCTTGTGCGACTACGCGTTCCTTGCGCGATTGTGTGTGAACCGTGCCGCGTTCAAAGGAGTTCTGCTTGTACCGTGATACTTTTGATCTGCCTGAGCCATTTAATTATCAAATTTCTTTGTTTGTATTGGTGCCTAGGTCTTTGTTTGTGTTAGTGCAGGCGCGAATGCAGTTGCATTTCTTGCTGATCCTTGTTCAAGGGATTCATCGGCGGTTTTCTTTGTTTCTTTTTTTCATTTGCAGTTAACTCGACATCTACAGTTTCATTATCGACCACTTCTAACCCACGAAATCGATCTGGGGGCATTGCTTTAAATGAAACATAAAGCTTCCGCAAATTCCTGACTTCTTCCAGAAGGTCCGCCCACCAAGTGACTCCGCCTACTAGTCAAGCCGGCTCACTCATACATGCGTATTCGGCAAAGTTCTGCCCCAGGCAACCTCGCCCACTAGTCCAATCATGTGTGGAATCCTAACTCAATTGCAAAACTATGTACTGCCATTTTAACGCTTGCAATGTATGTCTGGAATACCAGGAACATTGTTATTGCACCAATACACGCTCATGCATCGATGCCCTCTCGCCGTGGTGTCTGCGTCTCGCTCATCTACTATGGTCTCTCATCTCCAAAAGTTCAGTGCTAATGTGTCCTTCAAACTGTCAGAATCTCAGACACCTCCATCGCTCAAAAAAGCTCTCTTTTTCTGTGTTTTGGCTGTTTTCTTCCTTCCTTTCGATCACTGACTGGTGAATTGGCTTTTATTGCTTCGTATTGAGCATTTTTACGCTTCTCCATATACAAGGTGTGACTTCAAAAAACGGTGTTATTGCAGAAGGCAATGCCTTGGGTTGCGCAGTCCGTAGGTGGTTTCAAGCATAGCAAACATCCAGCCTGGTCATTGTATTGGTACCATACGTGCCTAGGACTATGGAAACGTCGACTTGAACCTCCGCAAGTAGCAGTCAATGGAGAACAAATGCCCATTAAAATGCTTCAACGATTTTATATGCAAATCTCATTTGCGTCACGTCTCATTGAGCTGGTCCACGACTCATGGGGCCTATAGCCATTTTGAGTTCTTTTGGGAGCCAATCCCTGGACCTTCACGGTTTGAGCGGAGTGGAGTTTGTAGGAGACAAGTGGGGCCGATTACCATGCAAACGGTTCGAGGGCACAATACCTGACCAATTCTGAGCCATTCGACCAGGTTGTTCGTCTCCTCGAGGTCGGGTGATTAGTACCCTACCCTATAGCCAGGCAAAATCATTGGCTTTTACATTAGTTGTCCCTCCCCCTTTACGTACCCCAATTCACATCATGGTTGAATTAGCATTCAACTGCTGCTTCAATCTTGAACTGAAATAGGTTGCATGGTGCATCCCAGAAAGGGATTGCTCACCTTTCATTGCTGACTATGCGTCCAGTACAGTATCGCCAAGGTGAGGGCTTCAATGTTCAGCACCTGTGCAAGGAATAGTTTTGATGAAATGAACGCAACACCTACGCATCCTTTACCTCGGACTGCATTGCATAGGCTACTGCAGGGGCTATGTTTTCAAGATAGGAGATACTAAGGTGAAGATTGGAAAGAGTGGCGAAACGATCCTGCACGTATTCGTATCGAAGGCAGTGGATGCAGTGGTTGAGAGGCGGAGCGGTTAAGTGACATCAATGGCCATCACTGGTGGAAGGGCGCAGGAAAGAAGCGGGCGCAGTCAAAACATCTAGAAACGCCTCCCTCTAGGGCGCCCTCTGACTATCAGAACCGCTCCGCCTCTCAGAAATCGCACACACAGCCTTATCACGCTACAGATTTTCGTCATGATTATGATGTTCGCTTCCACCTGTCTTCGTCCTTCGTTTCTTCCGAGTATCTCCAACTATTCAGCTGTTTGAGTCCGTCGCCATTTTTTTCCCACTTACCTTACCAAACTATCGCTCATCTACCCAATTTTCCAGAATACTGCACATCCAGGCTCGTGCAGCAGGTGTCATCGTCACCGGAAGACACTACTGTAGTTGCTAGTGGGAAAAACTGGTGTACCATATTGTCGGCAATGACGATTAGCTATTCGGACACATTTGTAAGGCTGCTGTTTCGATGGAAAGGTTCCTTATGGAAAGCGATATGGCGGCATTTACTCGTATTTCTGTTTCTTTACTATTCCATCAATGTGGTATATCGGTAAGAATTTCAACCTCTCGTTCCATCAATTTTGAAATTGAGGGGAATTTACTAAAAGTCCCGCTGAGATTTGATTGGTCGATGTGAGATTGAAGGGGGGCTTACTAGCCGAACCATAATTAGTCAAGTAGCCGCCTCGTGATTGGTCAAAATAGATTAGTTGTGTCGATTACTGTAGATACCAATTGCAGAGGAATTGGAGAGCACCCATAGTTGTTAATTAGTAATCCCAACAATTTCGGGGTTTTAACAGAATATTTACCATTTATTTTTATTGCCAATAATATTTCATCGTTAAATAACAACGTGAAACTTTTGGGAGCTAAAAGTACCACTCCGCCTGGTCAGCTCCTGGTGCATAGTCAAATATCAAGATTCTTGCACATTTCCTTGCGTCCATGTCAGGCGTTGATAGGAGCCGTATCCTGCCCTTCCTCCGTGTCCCTCGCCACGATGCAGTACTAAGGTTGAGGGAGACAGGATTGCGTCATAACAATCGCCATAAAACGATTTGATTTTGTAGCTACCCTCTACCTGTTGCACTCTTTTCTCTGAAGAGGCGCGCTGCTCTTGCGGTCCGGAGGGTAGAAACGCAGAGGTAAGGTAAGTCTAATGACGCAACCCTGTCTTCCCCAAAATCTTGGGCTACCACCAAAGAAAGGGGACGCGTCCCTCTACGGAAAGGTCAAGATACGGCTCTAGGAAACTTCAACGATAACAAGTGATCTTCCAGGTTTATCATGACACAGAAGCAACAAGAGCTCTTTGCGACATACGTGATATTGTTCGACAGTTGGACCAAAGAGATTCCGTTGACATTTCTTTTAGGTTTCTATGTGGCGATGATTATTCGAAGGTAAGCTGTTAGGTATTTGAAAAAAGTGATTTTTTTTTCGTAATTTGGTGCAAGGCGCAGATGTATTGCTGCCTTGAAGAAACGTCAAGTAGGAGTGATGATGACCAATAACATAGAATTAGGGAAATGAATTACTTTTTGCAGGTGGTGGGACTGTTGTCAGCTGATCAGCTGGCCAGATCATCTCCTCTATAATGTCTCAGCATTGATACGCGGGAATGATGTGGGTTTATACGAAAGATTATCGTAATTATAAATGGTATGGGTAATCGTCATTTTTTCAGCCAGAAACGCGGATCATTCGAAGGACGATAGCCCGGTATGCGATATTGTCATCGGTGCTGGCTTGGCGGAGTATATCATTACGGGTTCTCACAAGGTATAATTTTTCCGCAATTCTCATTAAAACGACCCATCCTCACTTTGTACCCATACAGCATCCCTCTGGGGTTTTGACCCAAAGTCGAAAGCGTGGCTCATGATAAGGCTGCTGAGTTATGAACAACACTTGAGATATTGCGTAGGACTGAACTCGTAGTTTTGATCAGTGGATCCAAAAAGGTCCACCACCTTATTCTCTTTTGCCGCAAGTATTTAGTTGATGCAAGATTGGTTAAAGCAACAGTCCCAGCGGGGCTTTTACCTTCGACCCTAATACTGTGGAACGATGCGCTAACTCTAGTCAAGAACATAAGAAGTGTGACTGAACAAAAAAAAATCACATTGGAAATCCGCTAGGAAGGGAGGTGAACAGCTCCGAAGTGGGCATGGTTGTGGGTCGACCAAGGGGATCCAGACGACACCCAACCACGCCCACTTCGGAGCCGTTTAACTCCCTTTCTAGCGGCTTTCCAAGGTGAATTTTTGTTCAGTCACACTTCTTAAGTTCTTGACTAGGACTAGCGCATCGTTCCACACCATCCCATCACTGTCGGAGGTAAATACCCTGCTGAGACTGTTGCTTTAACAATAAGTGGATGAAACGCTGCGTAAGACTGCGTAAGAGTATAGTCATCAATACCAATAAATGGTTTCTGTTCGGAATCCAATGCGTGGCGTATTTATAAGGGTCTAATTAATCACGAACAGCTCAAGCGGATGCTGCGCTGATGAGAAAAGTCACAATTGCGAGTGGAGCACGAATCTACTTTCTTGCAGGCGGGCACAACAAGAAAAAATACATTCAAAAAATGAACGTCAAAAAACGAAGCGAATACTGAGTCCAACACTCGAATTTTTATTTCTAGTGTTTCAGGTATCCAACAGATGAACACCTTTTCGATTCGGGTTTGATGACCAAAGAAGAGTTGGCGTTATTCAAAACAATTCACGTTCGTGTCGATCCACATCAGGTAAAAGTTGTGCTTTCGACTGCCTACGCAACATCTTCATAATTCAAAGATGGGCTGAGGATTCTACCTAAACCTTTTTTGTAAGCCCACACTGAAGCATACCAAACTGATCTTGATTGGGCTTCAAAATAGGGCCTCTACGTTTTTCTACATCGGAACGTCTATGAGGTACATAATCAAAGGCACACCACAGGACTAGACCTTTGAATTGATCCGTTCACTTCAGATAGTATAGAGCCATTTGTGAAGAATACTTATGAGCCGTTTACTTGGTTCAAAGGGGGAACGGAAGGGCTAGGACCTTGAAAGAGCTTCCTATTAGTGGCCATGAGTGGTAGCCTGAGCCTTACTTAGTAGCAGCCGTGTCTGTGCCCTCTCCTGCGGCGTGCTTTTTCGCGTACTCTCGCTTCTGTGCACGCCGTGTCTCTCCGTCGCATACAGACCGATCTTATAGGAAGTTTGAGCCCGTGATTTTAGTGTTTCGATTGATTCTTTGGTTTTCTTTGCCATTCTGTCCACCCCTCACATCACACCTTTCTGCATTATTGAACGCTATTACGCACCAGTTTGATCCAGGGAGTGCCTTAAAACGCAAGGGTTACAGTGAAGATGTGGACGTGGCAGTCCCACGGTGTAGAGGCACATGACGCTGCTTACAAGGTCCACGGTCCGAGATTCAGATCACAGACCGGGTCTCATACAAACCATTTGAGCTTTGCATGTCATCCGGCTGGTTGGTTTTTACCAATGCGGTCTGAGTGGGCAGCGGAAAACTGGTTCGTATAATTATTTTCCCGAAGTCATTCTGTGAGTAAATAAGCTGTTTACTTCAATACCGATAGTACTTTACCAATTTACATTGAGGCAAATCGCACTCAAAAGCCACCACGACTTTGGCTGAAAGTAGAATGCATCACATCACATCTGGCGCATCACAAAAATAAGTGCTTGACGTCGATTTCTTTATCCTATCATTCTATTCATTTCAGTAGACCTTTGAGCCTCTTTTCAGAAATGGTTCGTGCCAATCAATTGGATTCAAACGATGATGGTCCGTTGTTTCGAAAAAGGAACTCTGGGTCATACAAACGAACTACGTGTATTATTGGACGCCCTTGAAAAGTATCGAAATGGTTTTTTCCAGTTATTCATTTATGATTGGATCGCCATTCCATTGGTGTACACTCAGGTTTGTAACACTCACTTCAACATATTCACTAATCGCATACGTTTTTCATATCGTCACTACAAATACTACTCGCCCAATTAGAAACCTTCCGGCGTCGTTTCGCGCGACTTTTTCTGTATGATTGGATCGTGATTCCACTCGTGTACACCCAGGTGCGTCGCGTGCCTCCACCCTCCTGTCAGCACCCACGCACGTATCACCTTTGTCCTTGTGTTGTTCTATGTAGTGAGGTGCAGCCCACGTCACCTGCTACAGTCTTCAAAATGGGCATCTCGGGGACTGATCAAGGGATGACTCTTGCACCGGTGCGTATAGTTCGAAGGTGCGAAAAGCGCCAACAAACAGTGCTGGCGCACGATGTTTGGCGCAGAGTCAAGGGCGCTTCTCCGATCGGGCGCAAGCTTTTCCAGTCATCGCCAGCATTCTATATTGACGCTTCTCGCATTTCTGCACTAACCTCACCGGTTCAAAATATGAAAGTCACCTCAATGACGTCAGTCTGGGGGCTGGCTCTCATCCTGGTAGCAGCCATATTTCTTTGGATGTCGACCCGCCTAGGCACTTTCCCCTCCAATTACTTCCCCATACCTTGTCCCACGCAAGTGAAATAGTATTCACTCACGGCACGAATTCGAACATATGTTGTTCAAATACTCTTTTAAATCCAGGGTCTCAGAAATAATTATCATATGGAAAATATAAACATCGAATTTCCTCTAGAAAATGAAATATCAAAGAAGTGATGGGAAAAGAAATATCAAAGAAGTAATGGGAAAAAAGCGCATCTCCCACCTTGCGCAGTTCCATCCACCTCAGCACTCCAACAAGTACACATGGACGTTTGGTCGGATACGTTGCCCCCACTGTTTTGCCGCGCGCAGCGGCGCGGCGAAAACGGCGACGCCGCGATGTGAACTTCTTGACCCAAGATCTGCTGGCGGTTCCGAACTCATTTGGCCTACTGCAATGTACAAATGGTAACGCACAGCGCACTGATCTAAACCGTTCGCTTAGCCGCGCCTGACACACCGCGAAGGCGCGCGTTGTCGCACTGTGACTTGGTGATTAGCATCGAAGTGGGCGTGCTCATGTGTTAGGTCGAACTAACCTCATGTAATTTTTTACCTACTAACTTTGTCGACAATTAACACTTTTCGTGCATGTTCTAAGCGAATGTAGCCCAACGTTCGGAGGCTTCGCATCGCACCGTTGCGGTCCATGGGATGGAATCACGCCCACCACTTCCTTCCTTGTCGAAATAAGAAATCCGATCCGGTAGTATAGACCGTTTGAGAAATCTTCGGGGAACTGCTCGCGATCAACATCTGGAGTTTTTCGGCTCCAAAATGGAACAAGAGGTGTGAAGAGGATGGTTAGCGAGAAAAAAAGCAAAAGGGGTCATAGAAAACACTGTTTTGAGATAAAGGGCCTCCATTTTTTTGATTCACGTCGTCTAAGACGGCGCAAACAGCGCGGGTGCTGCAGCGGTTGCAGCGGTTGAGGCAAGGCCTAGCGCTGCTTTTACGTGCTTTTAAATCATGATGATTGCACGACATCTGTGCTCGGGATTTACCTTATATACTCAAAGAGAATAAATCTGAGATCTAATCGGATTCGTGAACAGCTTCCTTGAGTCGCTGTATGGCCATGAAACTCTTGGTGATCTGAGCAATGCTGAATAAGGTGTGTAGAGCGAGCTTACCTAATTTTATGGGCACTTCAAGCAGCACCTCCAGATAAGTTTTTTGGGTAGAAGCGGTCGATAATAAAGCTGTGGATGCGAGTTGATTGCAAAGAAACAAAGAAAGCCGACGATGAAGCCATCGACTTTCTTGAAAAGGAACGGCGTGTCGGACGAGTTGTCTAGACTGGCTTGCATTTCTTGCTAGCGCGAGCCAGCGAGAAATGCAATTGCAATCGCGCATGCAATAATAAAACCAAAGACATAGACACCAACAAAAACAAAAGAGAAATCAAACGGATTCGGCAAGTAGAAGCAATCAAAATACGGGCAGCATTGCTTCGAACGCGGCACAGTGCACACGGAATCGCGCAGGGACCACGCAGCTGCGCAGGAACGCGCACCAACGCAATAGGAGAGGAGCCAAGATTAGTGGCCAAAAACCAGCTTTGTAAGACCCTAGCGCCGCTGTCGCGCACTTTCAAGCCGCGACAACGGCACATCTGTGCTACACGTGGGCTACTCTATCCCACTCAATGAATGGCTCTTCGAGTTGATTTCTGGTGGGGGTGTTGCTTTAAATCTGTTCCCTGCCGAGCGAGTATTGAATGGTGTTCCTGAATTTGTGCACTCGATGGTTATCCTGAAGTACCAGCTCCTACAATAACGATCTTCAGTGCTATCAAACTGAAGATTGCTGTTTTTACCCCATTAAGTGTTTATTGTCTAGAAATTGAGATCGATTGTTTTGAAAGGGAGGAAGGGATTCGATTTGTTGCGCTAACTGCAGTGTAACAAAAGACATCTGTGCTTTTCTTTGCAATCAGCTGAGAGCTTTGACGTCATTGGGATGCTATTTCCATCACAGCGCCAGGCGAAGGGAGGGAAGTTGGCCATCAACCTCATTAATACCTAAATGAGGAATGATCATATAATCAAATACAGTACAGGCAGTACAGATGACTAACAGTGGAATAGTAACCCTTTTGATCCGCTCGCTCAGGCCTTGAGTTCTGCTGTCTTGTCCTCTCCTTTTGAGAATAACCATTTTGAAGATCGTTTGTAGGTAATTTGAGGTAAAACACTATTCCACAACTTATAGGTGTCTACTATATCCGTTTATGGATATTTCGCGTTTGCCCTCATCGGACGTCAGTTTCCAAGTCACAATCAGTACCGGGAGCCCGTTGATATGTGAGTCATTTTATCCACCACCTATTAGACAGATCTGAGAGAGAAGTTCTTGCCAAGAAAGTCGCTAAGGACATGGAGTGCTCACTCATATGTTGAGCGCACTATGAAGCCTCATAGATAAGATCGTTTGATAATAGTGAGAGGGCACCCAAAAATGCACGTTTTCTCGGTAATGGAACGTTTTTACTCGTTTTTATTTTTTCCAAGAACATTGTTCTTTTGCGAGCATTCAGTGTAGTCTAAGTCAACCTCGGAGCAGGTAGCACTAAGCAGTAGCACATACCGGTCTCATTTAGCTCTAGTATTTATAGGGGTTTCTCGAGCGACAGTGGAAGCGCCAAAACAGCGTAATTTTTTTCTCCTGAATTACACTTTTTGCAATTTTTGTATGTTGTGTAGAGTTTGTATCGTCGAATTTTTGCAGAGCGAGAGCTGCTATCTCTAAACAGGGTTTCAGACATTTTATATGCACGAGAGAATGAGAAGGAGAGAAAAAGAAGCTTTTGACCTAATAGCAGCTAATAGCACCACAATAGAGTCAACCGTCGAGTTCGCACTTTTGCAAATTTTTGTGCCACCCGCTTTAAGAGAATTCCGATTCAACTCTACCATCACTTGAAAGGCTCCCGCAATAGGTCCCTTCTGTCCGTTATCCCGATCACCACCCTCGCCATCTTGGCTCT
>KZ346083.1:41974-54917 GCA_002352805.1 Teladorsagia circumcincta | reverse complement strand
GTAAACCAACAAAATAACCCTCTAAAAGTTTATATTTGAGTATTTTTTTGGTTTACTTCCCTATATCACACTTGGAAAAGGATAGGGGATGTATAGGGCACCACTGTGAGTAAGCCACAGTGAGAAGAAACCGTTGTAACTTCTTTCAGAGAATCGTTCCGCAGATACCTGAAGCGGATTCGAGCTCAGCGTCGCAAGGCGAGCATAGCGGACCACACCTCATAACAAATGGCCACACTGACCAATTGAGCATTCCTTGTCAGCTTTACTGAAGGCACTAGTGAGGAGTACAGTAAACGCAGGAAAGCAGCTATGTCTAGCTTCAACAAAATCTCAGCGGTACTGCTAGACGATAGCCGAAGACGAAGTGGTCTTACTGATGTTGTCAAGGAAATGTATAAACGTAAACGAGGTTGGGCCGGTCATGTGGCATGTTTCAAAGACAACAGATGAATTTCCCGGCTAATGAAGTGGATCCTACTGGATCACAAGCGATCGCCGGGAAGGCCTAAAATGAGGTGGGCCGATCCAATGATGAAATGCTCGGTCAACAATGGAGACCACATGCACAAGACCGGAACGGATGGTTCAAAGTGGAGTTGCGTGAATGGCGAAGTTCGCGAGGACAAGTCGAATACAGGTGATACAGGTGATATAAAGTTGGAGCACAAGCAATCCCTCTATAGGCATTTTTCGGAACACGTTTCAACCTCGTAAGCGAAGATTAACAGTGTTCAAAATTCATTGGAGAAAAGAATTTTGTGGGAGCAAAATGATTTTGACGGCCTGAGAACTTAAAGGAAAGAAGGGAAGTAGGAGATGAATGAGGAAAGATCAGAAGAAATGGTAAACAAGCTGTTGCCCTATATAAGTGATGTCGGATACCATGTTATTCTCACCCCCCCCCCCCCTACCGCTGTTGTGTTTCGGAAAATTAATCTACTGGCAATCAATCAATTGAATGAGTGTCTCTAGAATCGAACACGATGCTAGCAACTCTTGGGTATAAAAAGCTCCCATAGAAGAAACAACAAACGTATTTCCTGAGTCGTGGGTAACTCCACCCCTTCTGACAACCCAAAGAGCGAGGGTTCAGGCCACTTCAAAACGTTATTCATTTAGTCTGATAGTCTGTTAGTCGCTATACAGTCGCTCCTGGAAGCTGATTCCGCTGATCTAGGAAAATATGGTTTTTTATCTACCTACTAGTTACGTGATGTCTTACCTGGCCTCGAAGCTCTCGTAGGGTATCGAGGCATTGGGTCGGATGAATCATGAATAGGTTTCCACCTTTTTAGGCTCCGAAGAAGGCGAAATCGCCGAAAAGTCAACCACCGGAATCATATTGTCCACCTCGTGTACTGTTAAGTCAAACTCGTGCTATTCATTTAGCAAAACACAACTCTCCAAAGAGATCTTATTGGCGAACTGTAGTCTAACTAAGTGAGGACAAATTATCAGTTCGATTTTCTTAGGATTATTCAGAGGTTGTTGATTTCAATAATTCCTAGTAAAGTAGAAATTTGAAGACAGCTCACATCCACCCATAAAATGCCAAGGTTTGTCGAATGATAGAGCGGAACGATCTGCTTCAGTTATTTCCTTTACGAAAGTCTATCTTTTAATTATTGGCAAAACTTATCACCTCAGGCGGAAGTCGAGCCCACAACCAGGGTCAACCGCCCATTGGGAAGGGTCAACGGTGGGGGGGGGTCGTATTTGGCCAATGGAAGGCGAGGGTGTTGTAAGCTCAAGTACCAGTTACAAAATTTGGAGGTATCATCTCCCCACTGCCACCACCTTTCCATATCGGTCGCGGCTCATACATCAATGATGGGCATAGAAGCATGAAAAAGACATAAATATTAGGTTGTCCGAAAATAAATGCGGGTTTCTTACTTCCGTCTTCGAAGCAATATATCTCAGCTCAAAGTCAGCATTTTCAGCCAAGAAAGTGTTGAAAACTGCGTATCTTTCTTAACAAAAGGCAAGCTATATTATTGCAGGAACTCAGGATATAAAAACCTTACAAGCGCGGAAATGGAAGATCTTTCTCGCCATCTCTCATTTTTCGAATCCTTTTCTGCCCAAGAGGCTATCGAAATGGCTGAAAAAGTGAAAGTTAGTGAGACAGAGGTCCAATGAGTACACTTTGTGCGACATGTGGATGGTCTTCAACATGGAGAACGGTACTTTTCTCTTTTCTAGGTGCAGACCTTGCTGTTTCCGGTGTATTTCTTCGGTGTGATGGACATACTGGTACTTTATCAAGTACGCCTGGATTCTTAGAGCTGTGATGCATCAGTACTTTGGAAGGCCGCGAATCCATCACCGTAGTCGTCACCTTGTGTAATTCCTGCTTTGGAAACAGGTTTTGATGTTCGACGCCGCCTAGATTTTTGGGCAGTTGCTCAATTCTGCTGCAAAGAATTCGGTTTCTCGAGGTAGACTAGATGTTCTGAAACTCGGATATCTTTGCTGAATAAAACGATTTGTGATCAGATCCCTGAAAGGCGACTCTGCTGGTTCCCCTTCAGCTCATGCGGTGCCCATTTGTTCAGCTTTCTTACTTTCCCAAATTTCTCCAGGCGCTCTGAAATTTTTGCTGTGCCTGCTCCAGGTTATGCTGCTTGCCGTCTCAAACTTACTCGAGAATTTTCTTCCGCCGGCTCCTCAGAAGGTTCTCGTCTACACGCCCGTAACCCCTCCCACTTCGTCTTTCGAGTTCTCCCCTTCGAGAATTTCGTATCCATTGGAGCAGTGTGCATTTGTTGACACATCCTTAGCCCCACACCACAAACCTTTTCCGGGCTGTCTGCTCAGCACAGTTTCCGAATTTCGACTTATAGAAGAGAACTTGCTAAAACTAATACCTTGATGTCTTCGACTCCAACCTTCAAAAAAAATTGAGGCACAAGTTCTTCTGGAACCCAGTAGCAGCACAAGAAGGAGATTAAATGGGCTTCTCAACGATGTGCAACAGTGTTGCAATAATTATAAAATTTCCCGCAAAATGTCTAATAAAGTATGGCACATCAAAACCTGCATTCGTTTCCAAACAACCTGATGGCTAGTACAGGAGGAAGTCGTACTGATACCCTTTGAAAGGGAGGGTGTCGTGAAAATATTGAAATTTGCGCAACGCACGGTTGACCCTGCCCACAACACTCGCTTGATAAGTGGGGGGGGGGGGCGAAACAGTTAAGATTCCTTGGGTTCAATTATCCAAGAAGCAAATATTAAGTTAGCCCATGTTCAACCTTCTTGCAGTCTTCCCAGACTGAACAGTTTGTTAAGCTTACGTTTCGACTTTTTCGCCTTCATCCGAGCCTTGAAGGCAGACCCCAGGCAGAGCTGTGTAAATGATCCCCTTTGGTTTGTAGGATATTCCCTCAGGGCATAATCAGAGATGTGGCATTCCCGCTCACAAGGATCACCCAACGAGAGCGTTAGGGCCTTGCAAAGTAAGCTGCTGAAGCTGCAGTCTTTTTTTCTTTTATCAGGCTACTGTCTGGCATCCTCTCATTTGTTGCGCTATCTCAACTCATTCTCTACTCTTCACGCTTACTCTCTCATTGCCTTAGCACAGTTGACTACGAAGGTGGGCGAACCCTTAACCTAAACGTTCTGGACGGAATCGTTTCATTTATTCTCCACTGCCGGCCCTCTTCGCACCAATACAGTCGTATTCTTGTGCAAGAATCACACCAATCAAATCCTGGGGCGTGCCTTTAAACTCAACCCCGTGCGAAGGTGATCGTCCTTCTGCCACAGCGGCGAAGTTTGAACCAACAGAACGTATTCGAGGGGTAAAGCGGTCGGTAATAAAGTTGTAGGTGGAGAGTTGACTGGTAATAAAGAAAAAAAACGAGGAAAGCCGTCGGCAAAGCCTTTAAACAGGTTCCACCTGGTGGACGAGTTGTCCGAACTAACTTGCTTCTCCGGCATTTCTTGCTGGTGTACAAAAATAGAAATTCAATAAACAAATGAGACAAGCAAGTAAGACCAATGAAAAAAACGCGGCACTGATTTCGAAATGCGGGCTATTGATTAGCAATCGCGCAAGGACCCGCAGCCATTCACGGTTGGCGAATGAGCGTTCCCTAAGATATTTGCAAACGCCTCTGTCAACGGTGTCTTCCTGGCTTCTGTGCTGCTTCCTAAGGTGAGTTTTTTGGTTAGTGACACTTCCTATGGTCTTGATTAGGGCTAGCGCATCATTTCCACCCCAAAGCATGAATTTTTAGAACCCTGCTGAGACTGTTGCTTTGAGCTCTGACAAAGGCGATGAAGCCAAACGTCAGCTAATAAACTGTAATTTTGGAAGGCTCGAAGCGTCATTGCCACTGAGACATGAAGTATTTCTGCGATGTGTTACAATACCGAATCAACTTGAAAATTTTATTACTAAAGCACTCACTTATCTTTTTATTTTTCACATAATGTGTTTGAAATAACATGTATAAAATGGAAATGAATACAAGTTAAGTATCCCATGAGAAATTAATTTTTCAAAATGATTGTTAGATGGAAGGACTCGTTTTGGCCAATGTTTCGACCGTTTCGTCATTTTCAATGGCACAAACATGCTGGAAACTTGCAAAGTGCAACCTACCCATCCAACACCTCCCCTCGTCTAGCGCTTTTGACGTCCTGTCTGGTGAAATGGTGGGCACTTCTCAAGCTTTGAGCCGGCATTTGAAAACGACGGGACGGTTGAAATGTTGGCCAGAAGAAATCCTCCCACCCTCGTTAGTGACTAGCTGTAAGACAAAACACCACAAGCAGCAAAGAAAATGCCTAGGTTTCAAGAGAGAGGACCTGAAATTCGGTAGAAAACGATAACCCTAAGAAAATTCGGTAGAAACCGATAACCCTCGGAAAAATGCAGATGTTGTTATAGCGCGAATGACACCGGATAAAACAACCATGGTGGTGCAGACTGGCGCCTCTCACTATAACGCTATATTTGCTCTAGATAGATTCTTTGGACTTTACGCCCTCCCAGTTGCTGCTCGAAGAGACCATCCAAAATCTTGTTTCGATCCTAATTATTCAAATTTCGCTTCACCTCTCATATCCTTTTGATCCTTGCTGAAGACCAATTAGGGGAGGGGACCATCTATGAATACCTTGTCAGATGCACCCCTTGAGAACGATGATTATCGCTGATGGAGAAAATATCCGTATCTCAATTTGGTTATTTCTGACCAGCGCATGTGCTTGCCACTAGAACTCCTAAAATCATTTCCCAAACGACGCTTGGAGGTGTGACAGAGTACGTGGGAAACGTATACCCGTGTGGGAAAAGCATTTCGATGGAAACTTCTTATTGATCGCGAAGCCAGTAATTTTCGATGAAATGAACATTTCTGACCGGTCCATCATCACATTTGATTTTTGCACCTTTGATTCCTATGAAACTGAAGCTTTGGACAGTTACCTATTAAGTGAGCACAATGGATGAAAAAAAAAGTTATTTGAAAAATGCCACACTCTTGGCTGACTTGCGATTTTGATGCATTCGAATGCGTTTTCTGAACAACACCTCGAATGCAAGCCCCCGGAATGAAACGGGGGTATAATAGCGGGTCATAGTGACAGCTGAGCTGCGGAATGAATTGAAAGTGGAAAGGAAAGCAAGAGAAGCCATTGTAAACTCTAAAAGTGAGGCTTTGAATATAGTAATGTTGGATGTGATAGATAAAGCGATCGGAGAAGACAGGGAGCACGCCGTTCGAGAAAGCGCGCTGATCTCCACATCACTGTCGTCCAATTACTTCTACTTCAAAAATGTTTTCAACTTTTAGAATTATACGTCTAGACGGCACAGATAGTCAATTCGATGAGCAAAACCCCTACATCCTCCACTAATCAGCAGGATGTGCGAATAAATTGGACAGAAGAAGAGAAAAACCGGACGCAACTAGCACGTGCAGGTCCCAAAAACCACAGGTGAATAGCCCAATCAGGAAGGCTGGGGAATGTGAATGTGTGTGCGTAAGGAAAAAACATATCGGGGCTTCATCGAGAGCATGAAAGGACTTCAACAGGAAGGAAACTTTTTGTGAACTGCGTCGATGCAAATGAAGCCCTAACAAGTTGAGAATGTAGTGATTCACACCGATTACGGTAATCCTTGTAATCGTTAGTAGAACAGAGATGAATAAAAATGAAAAATTAAAAAAAAGAAGTAGAAATAGATGAACGCCAAAAAGGTAGGCGTCAAGAGGTCTCTCTGAATACGCCATGCACATGACTGCCATGCGCTGTAAATCATCAAGACCTATAAGTGGCATCTAGCTAGACGAATGATTGAACGGGGCATGCTGAAAATTGTGCAGAGGCAAATCTCACACTCACTGAATGACAATGGAGAGGTGTGAGGTTCCCATGATCTGAGATGGATTCAAAAAATTTACTTGTCTTATTTTTCTCTAAAAATGGGTTCAGAGAACGAGCTACATCAGACAGCAATGTAAAGCCAAGGCGAAAACAGCGCACAAGTTTTTAACATCCATAAGAACGACAAAAAAGAATCGAAGAAATCAATCCATCAGCTTTTTAGGTAAGGCTAAGTCAGAGAATTAATAATATGTGAATAAATTGAATCAAATTAAATTGGTATAAAAAATAAGTCTATTGACAACTAATCACCGATTCACTGATTTCCGAGTACCAAATATTCTATAACTGATGCTGTGAATATTATTCACTGAGCGTTAATTTTCTTGCCCCAGAAAAAAATCACGGTGTTCACCAATGAGTCTACAATTTTGCGCAGGGGACCAAAGTATCGTGACCCTTGGAGAACTATTTTATGGATTGGCTGACGTACAATGTACCCTATAATTGAAGGAAAAGGGTCAGGAACTCATAAGCATTCACCTTTACAAGAACACGAAGTTCTGGGCTGTTTCACTGAGTTATATAGGAGGCCGCGCCCCCCTTCGCAACCCCCCATCCCATATTCGGACTGTCCTTAGCCAGCGAAAAGCATGCGTCAGAATTGCACGTTGTGTAACGGTATAATAGGTATTTTAGAAAACATTACGTATTTGTTTGATACTGACGTAATCCTCAGATTCCTAAATAGATGTGCCGCTATTATGTTCTATCATAATAGGCATAAAATCAGGCCGGGGGCAAGCGGATTATGACGCTTCGCAGTAGCTCTCTTTCAACTTAAGGGCAAGGTTCGCGATTAAATTCAGGAGTTGGGTACTCAACTACGAAGTATTGGGTGGTAGGTGAGGCGATATTGAAGAAAAAGCAAGAAAGACCGTCTACGAAGATAAAATAGAACCCTAATCGTCCTCGATTCGCTTGGACGCAGCTATGATGCACGGGCTCTGATAGTTTTGGTAGGGACCAAGGTCCCTAACATCTATTCATCGCTAAGCGTCGCCACTCATGAAGGTGGTGCGACATCTGATGTTGCGCACCTAGCTTTTCCATTTGCTCCTGCTTTAGACCGATGTCAAGCTTTGCGATTGGCGCGATCCGCTACCAGAAATCCGTTAGCGTCCGCGGTCGCGTTGCGGTACCAGTCAATTGAGCGATTCAATGGCCGCAACGCGACCGCAGACGCTAGCAAATCGCGCGATCCGCAAAATCTGGCATCGGCCTCGGTGATGCTGAGTCAACCATGCCTTTAACCCACGCAGACACCGCTAGGGGTCATGTCCTCAAAATAACACTCTGTTTGGAGACACGAACTTCGCATCCATTTTTTAGCCCGATGCCCAGATCACAACTCCTGCAAGCGAGTGTAGATCCTTTTGAGAGCTCTAGCAATTGTAAAATTTAGTTTTGGCAAAAAAAAATTGTTTGGATAGCTGAATTTCGATCGAGTTTAGTTCAGTCTTATATAGAGTTCAGAGTTATGAAGAATAGATAACCACATAACAGATGGCTTACCCGAGTTCTGGTGAAGATTCCATGTGTCGAACGAGTTTCTCGCCACGTACACGATTGCCCATAGGCGGGCGTGGAAGAGGAGTGTAGCAGGAAGCGGCGAGAAAAGGCGGCGTCATCGTCGTCGTCGTCGTCGTGGTCGTCGTCGTCGTCGTCGTTGATGTCGTCGTTGACGTCACCGTCGGCGCCGCGTGAGACGTCGCTGCTTCAAAAGGTGAATAGAAATTCTATTAAGCCGCAAAGCATCTACACAGTAAAAAGCCCGAAGGCATACTCAATGAGGTGAGCTTCGGAAGAAAAACCTCTTTCGAAGAAGTTCTTCCTCGTTACTCAGAGGAAATTTGCAGCAGCATCAATAGTAGTGCTTGGCTTTAATGCGCCATGCATTTCGATTCCATGGGGTACTTGGAAGGGCATTTGGCCTATACAACGAGTTGCTGAAGTTGGCCAATGTCAACACAGTGTTTTGATCTTCCAGGGCAAAAAATGACCACTATGCCGGTATTGAGGGTAAGGCAAAGCTTTGTTGAAGCGGGCGAACTTCAATCCAGGGCATTGATTCCCCAAATACTCATGCGAGCGCCGCCATCTGCCACAGTCGGGCCTACTTTGATTCGAGAAGCCTCGATGTGTATTCTATAGAACCTCCTTCGTTTTCTGGTTTCATGGAAAGAGCTTTTCGAGAAGCTCCTCCACGTAACAATGCCCATACAATATTACTTGGACCATGCTCATTAACCGAGGCTGAACTTGCCAGATAGGCCCTATGCAACACATTGCTGGCCACCGTTGGGTTAGGGGCATATGGTTGGGGACCCAACATCTCTAACCCACCCGGGAACGCATTCTAGGGTGCGGTCGAGGATCTAGAGGGTTACAGAACTATTCGCGGCCGGGAACCCGCCACAGGGGAAAGGGAGGGCCATAAATGCCACGAAGAACGTCCACAATCAATCGTTTAACAGTGTGATCTGACCCTTGTAGCCACAAATGGGAGGGTGTGGTAACATCCTGGCATCGCACAACATATACAGCACTTCTTCACATCCTCAAAATGGCTTGATAAGATATGGTGCAGACGGGTGAAATTGGTCCATAGGTGGTCTTGTTCGAGTAATCAAGCGCTCTCGGAGCTACTAATTCACTCCCAATACTGTTCGACCCTGTAAAAAGCAGCTTAGAGTAGTTCTTTGAAAAAGCTAATTGATTCGCTGGAGAAGCCAATTCCCATGAAGTCTTCTGACCATCCCTCCGTGTCAGTCCGTGCCAAGCCGAGAGATGTGGAGATACCTGGACACCTAGTTTTTCTATGGCTATTGTGTTGGTTGGGGAGGAAGTGTTATGGGGGAAAGAGACACTATTTATTACGCTTGAGGTCCGCTGGTCCAATCTTGGACGCCGATCAAGCCATCATGCCTTCTATCACTCCAGCGCCGCTCTTTTGGACCAGATTTGCCTTTGACGACACTGCTTTGTCCATTGGTTAGCCCACGGAAGTCGCTGTAGAACAAATCGCATCCAAGTGCCATTTCGATTTCAAGTCAGAGTAGAATGCGTGGCGCATTCTAAGGAGGAATCACCAACGTCAAAAGTTTGTTAGCTTGGCGTAGTTCCATTGAAGGGTAAGCCAAGAATTGCTGCCTCTACTCTCCATTAAGGAGAAAGGCGTAGAGTGCAGATCACACACCACAAGTGACGACGGCAAGGAAAAAATCCACGCTTGCCTTGGCCGTCGTCACTTGTGGTGTATAGTCTGCACTCGACGCTCTTCTCGTTTTCCAAAATAGAGTATACCCGCGCCTGACTGGGCCAACTTTGTGCTTATTCACGGAGTGAGCCATGCATGCAGATGCCATCCAATAATCGAAATGAACTTTCGAACAAATTTTTCAAGTATACAGTTTCGAGCGATTATTGTCTTATAAATATCAAATGTTATCTAACCGTGAAATTTGAAAAAGAAATGAACGAAGCAAAGGGTAAAAGTTCAAAGTTTTGTCATAAAAGGCTTGAAAAACAATGAAGACCTAAGTTGCGAGATGAGCTAATTGCAAGTTTGTGTTGGCGTGTGAAGTGGCGCCACCTGGGGGTATTCAGTTTCAGGCTTCCGTCGGGCCGATCCCATCATGCCTTTGTGCTGACAACCTCAGATCTCTGATCTGATCATGGTGAACGGCTTGGCTTCGATTTTTACCCTTCTTGTTCTCCTCCTTGACCTTTATCCCGCGCAGTCGCAGGGTCCACAATTGAAGTTTCAATCTGGTGCAGTGACCATTCTTCAGAGGTGCAGGAGAAAGTGGTCATGCCTATTGCAGACATACAAAAATACAGCATCACTTCCACCGGGAACCATAAATGAAGTATTACGCAGTAGAAATTACAGACAGTTACCATTAATAGTTTGGACCGTTCGATCAGGCACAATAGCATGAAAGAAGTAATCGGTCAAGTGCGCATAAAATCGATACGCATTGTGAAGTCTAGGGAACAGGGTCAACCGTCACGTTCGCACTTTTTCAGAAACTTTGCAACCCTCCCTCCTCTCTCAAAGGGATCTCGATGCGACCCCTACCACCACGATCAATCTCAGAATTCTCCCCAATACGGTCCCCCTTTGCCTTTTTCCGACCAAACCTTCACCATCATGGCTGTTTCATATTTATTCTGAGACCAGTCGACACAGTTCAACTCCGCCCACTTTCTCCTATAGGCCGATGTCAGACTTTGCGAAACGCGCGATACACTACTAGAGATTCGCTAGCGAATGGCGCGATTCGCTACTAGCGATTCGACATCGGCCACAAAACGGCCGTCGAGCGGGCGGTGGGGGAGGTAGGGGGAATAATTGGTATCATGATGTTGATGCATGTTCGGTTGCTCGTATAATCGTTCGATATTTACATTGTGTTGGATTTTTTCTCACGTTTGCTTTCTGTAAACGTAATAAACTTAAAACTTATGAAACAGCAAATCCACCCAGTTCTGTCTATTTCACGCTACTTTGGTGGAATTCCACCACAATCGTCGAAAAATCCGTCCAAACCCAACCTTTTTGATGACTCCCATCGACTCTGTTCCGACTACCATAATCTTCCTCAACCCCGGAATGCGATCGCCTTTCCCAAAACCACAAAATGACCCCCTCGTTTGAATAGTGCGGACGGACGGTTGACCCTGTTAGGGAGAGATCAAAGCAAGGGGCCATTTGCAAGCATCATAATCTCAGTAGAGAGGTTCGGGTGAGGGGTTCAGCTGTGAGGCCGTGAAGATGAAATGGGTCATAATGTGATTATGGCACAGAGCTCAGGTTCCGGTCCTTCAAAATGACTGGAATTCAATTATCGGATTAAACGTAGCAGCTTGAGATAAATGGCAATGTGAAATAAAAAGGACAAAGAAATTAAACAACCAACTCGATGCGATGTCGATCACGGAGGTCCTGGAGATACTTCTTGGTGGAGGTTGCCCTGGACCACACGACACTGCGCCCTGCGCTGACAGCATCTGAAACAGAAATCAAGCATACTGGGCGTTTCCAATTGGCTTTAAGCGAGCAGAAGGAATAAAAAGCTACGACGCTACTGTGAACAAAATAATCAAAATAAATGGAGGCAGACAGATTCACACGTAATATCAATGTCGCCGAAAAGAAGCGTAGTTACGGTACTCAATCATTTACGTCTTGTTCTTTTTTTTGGAATAAATGTGTTGACTTGACATTTTGTAGAATTAGTAATGACAGAAATTGCTGGAGATCCCATTTGGATGCCACCACCGCATTTGAGGCTTCCAAACCGTTGAGGGCTTCTTTTGAATCAAATGAATAAATCAAAGGAAGACTCCACGATAACAACGAAGGTCGAAGAAGGAGAAAGTTGCCTAGTGGGGAGACAGGCGGACCTCCCGGGGGTGCGGACTGACACGCAATCGGCAGCGGTAGATTTGACCTAGACGATCTAGCATGGCGCACTCTTGGCGCGTTTGGCGCTCCCCGCCTACCGACTCTAGTATTTACTCCCCGCAGATCTATACTCAGCTAGTAGTGATTAAATAACAGAGATAACGTTATATTGAAGAGGGCACGACGACGGAAGTCACATAAATGCCGAGATCAACGGGAAAGAAATGGGTCCCATTTCTCGGGTTGTGGGCCGTTTCTCATGGTTTCTCCTTCTTTCTGGTACCACTAACCTTCCCTGACTTAATTTGCAGTGGGTTGTTTTTCGTCGTAAATTCTGCCTTTAAGGTAACCTACACAAACAAATGGTCGCAGATGAATGAATTATTAAATTACAGTGGCAAGCGGTGTGGGAGTCGAACATGGGTTGAATTCAGTCAAACTAAACAATTTTTTTTCCCTGTTTGGGGTTGATTAATTGTTGAAATTATTCGGAGAAATACACGCGTTAATCTGCACATTAACTTGGCGTCCCCTCATAATTGCATAAGCCATATTTTATTGAAGTACTGCCATGGTTTTGAAAGTAAGCAGAATATGTGGAGCACTCAAAAATAAGACAGAATGGCATGCGACGCTTTTTATTCTTCCACGTCATCTGGCGTCAACTTCCCTCGGCATCACAGAATTGTGGAGCGTGAGAAGCGGGATGTTATGCTATTTCACCTGTTTTCGATAAATATCGCCCTCATGGGAATTGCACGTGGGAGGCGTCCATACATGTATACGACATGAATTATTTGCAAATGGCAAGATTTTTAATAAAACAGTTAATAGAAACAGAAGGTGCCTACATATAAGGCCTGTGTCAGGATTTGCAAATAGAGCGAATCGCTAGCGATTTGCACAGTTCGCAAAGTGTGACACCGGCCTAACTGGTGGATCACTTCAAGCACGATAGACGAGGAGAAAGGTAACTTCACTGAGACCCTCTAAGGAAGCTCCCACGAAGCTCAACTGCCTCTGTAAGAAAATGGATTTCATTCATGTATTCGTTCTGTATGTATTATTTATGTACAGGGTGGGGCAAAATTACTGGTGCACCTTAGGTTTTGGACTTTCTAATAT
>KZ346081.1:68659-83621 GCA_002352805.1 Teladorsagia circumcincta | reverse complement strand
CCCAGGGAAATAGAGTTTCCCTTGGTCTAAGGGTGGAGGAGCTCCAGGGTGGATGAAAAGGTGCCTGCAATTGGGCAGGATGTTGGCAGGAGGTGTGAAATGTAGGACACCAACCGGTTCTTATCATAAGTACGCTTCAAATGAGTCGTCCATATATTATTTTGTCCTTAGTCTTAGATAGCTCGAAGGAGTGCTCTCTAGGACTAAGGATGAGATACTAAGGAGTGACCCCCTCCAACTGGATTTTCACCCTTTCGTGTTCCAGCGTGACGAAGATCAAAAGTTACTTCTAAATGTTCACCTTTGTGATTTGCAGGAAAAAGCGTGAAATCAGCCACGTGCGAGGCCCAATAGAGAAAACAGTGACCGTCAATGGTGAACAAGGGCAATGCAACAGTGTGGAGATCAGCGAACTGATGCAAAGGGTACCATTTTCTGAATAATTCTACTTTATGCTACTCAAAATCGTTTTGGCTCCTGATACTGTAGAATCATGCTCGGAATTGTAACACTACTACCACATCCTACTCTCTAAGCACTCAGTGGTGCGAGCTCTCTATCAGAGGGAACAGGTTTTAGGCTACTGTGTATCCTTTTATCCACCTTATCAATCACTAGCATGCTGGGCGATCACATAAGCGCGTTCGTTACTGATGGAAGACCTGTCTCAGAAAGCAGTCTGTTGTTCCTTAGTTTGAAGGCATTGCTACGATTCTTGAGTGATCACTGCGCTGTTTGAACTACACACAAGGTTGTTATAGTGCTTTAGCCAACTTTTCGACGTATTCCGAACATGGTTCGTTCGAAAGCTTACTGTGCTGAGCTAGTCGTTAGATCATCCGGTGGACCTGATCAAGGCTCTGACAAAGGCGAACTCGCCGAAACGTCGGCCGAAAACCACTATTAATAACCTCGCGTGCAGTCCCAACAGGCAGATACCACACATCACCGACATGCCGAGGTTAATCAAGAGTCGAATATGGCTGCTATGATACCTATTGTTTGCACGGAAGTAAGGTGACCAGTGCGGCCTAGTAAACAAGGAAACTGAGGCTCCAGAAGTTATGTACGTTACTACTGCTCCAAAATGCGTTACTGCAAACTAGCTACTGCACCAGTAGCCTCTCCCTCCCTTTTAGCATCACTTCTTATCAAAGATTTAGTAGCATCCTAATCATCGTACTCTGTAGTGAGCCCTTTGTCTGAGTGTGTCACCACTAGAGAGGCAGGATCACTAATTGCGCATTTATGCCCATATTGCGATCGAGATTTTGGTGAAGATTTCATTACTGTTTTTCAAGTTCCGATGAACTTTCTATACCGCACAGCCATTACCTGCTCGTTCTGTATTCGTTTGACTTTACCAGGAATCTACAAGGTGGGGCAAAATTACTGGTGCACCTTAGGTTTTGGACACTTTCTAATATTCTTGTGGTGGACATTCCTGTTCCATACTTTCGTGATATGTCGCTTGAACATACTGCTACCAGAATGCACTGATTACGAAGTAGTTTGGTGCACTGGTAGGGTTGCTTCTGTAGCCGACACCATAATGATATAATCACTTTATTGGCTAACGTTTCGGCCGTGTCGCCGTCGTCAGAGCCTGGAATTAAGTCAAAGATAAGTGCGACCTAGCCTCCAAACACAATTTCGAACTCCAGAGCAAGTCTAATGAGTGATTGTTTCTTGATACTCCTATCTAGATGCCTATGGTCTAGAACGAATTGCTCTGAAGTTCGAAATTGTGTTTGGAGGCTAGGTCGCACTTGTCTTCGACTTACTTCCAGGCTCTGACGACGGCGACACGGCCGAAACGTTAGCCAATAAAGTGTTTATATCATCTTGGTGTCGGCTACAGAAGCAACCCTACCAGTGCACAAAATGCCAAGATTTATGGAAAGTCCAACATAGAGAAGTAGTTTGGCTTTTTAAATCGCGAGTATCAACAATCAAACTCCAAGACAGCACTATGCAAACGCGTGTCTGCAGATTTTCCAAAATTTCAAACATTATTCAAATAGTGTTCAAAGTTGGTATTTGCTCAAAACCCTGACCGTGTTTTCGCTTTGAAGGAGGTTGCGAGTGCAGTCACTCTCCATTCCCCCAGATTAGGCCGTTATAATTTCGAGTAATGGCTACTTCGGGGATAGCCTGCTCTATCATATGCTCAAATTTGAGTTCTCTCATATTGGCGCTTCTGTAATCCTGGCACGGAATTCATGGAAAATACCTGCATGCCGCATGCGATGCGCTTGAAAAAGGACTGAGGAACTGTGTGAAGGCCAGAGGCGATCTTTTTGAAAACCGTTGATACTTTGAAAGGAAATTAAAGAGCGCTGACTTACTTACCATATTAGGGATCAACGATTTCGAATAATTAATGTCTGAGAACTTCCCGCATGTGAGCAAAAAAATTATATCTGATTTTGGATCAATGATTCTGATTTGTATCTTAATTCGCTTCTGATGAATCATTGTAGCGCACCTAAGAGTGCATAGGAATAAATAAATGAATAAATAAATAAATAAATAAATAAATGTTCTGCATTGCCATCCTTCACGCAAATAATATTTATAGTTAGAATTGATTACCGAAAGTAGTGCCGAAATGCGAACGAAATGCTGGTGCACCAGTAATTTTGCCCCACCCCGTAGTCTAAAAAAAAACATCGCAGAGTCGAACTAAGAGTTGACGGAGTTCGTTATTCCTATTCCTCTTTCGCGGTAGTGTACCTAGGGGAAATCTTAGTATAATGATCTCAATATTGTATTGCGTAATACTGGTCACATGCTTGTTGTCGTCCAGAGTGCAGATCTCCTAAGCTGCAGTGAGGCACAAAGATGTGTGCACGGACCGGATGCTGCGTTTCTTCTTGCTACTCCCTCATGCTCTTACACGCGCGACCTCCTAGTTTACTTCTGTCAGCTACAGTAGCGGTCAAAAGTGTTCGCCGAAACGGTTCATACACACAGAATATCCACGAGGTTGTCAGGTTCTACTGTGAGGGCTGCGTGGATTCCAGGTTGTGCTACCACAACAAAACATCAGGTTTCTTTTTACTTGAGTGCACGGTTTTGACTGCGCCGACTGTATGATACTAACTGCACACGCACGCATGCATGGATACGTCTGAGTGGATGCAGCTGGTATGAATGAATGGTATAAAAATAGAGAGTTCACCCTGATCCGACCTGTACATGGTGGCTTCTGATCCGATAGGTACCCTATCCGCTACTTGGGTTTGGGCCACGTAGCCTCGTTACCAACTGGCTAGAGATGTTTCGGTGAGAGAGGTAAAAGTAAAAGTTATCTGTATCTTGTTTAGAAGATTCCAACTTCTCTCTTCGTAGAACCTCGCGTTAGGTGGAAACATTATTAGTGGCCTGACGTTTCGACGAGATCGTCTTCCTCAAAGGCCTGGAGATAGCTCAAGATTTGAGATGTCCTTTAAACCGCCAAACGCCTCTTCTCACTAGCGTTTCTCACGGAACGTTAGGCGGAACAAGCGAAAATTCCGAACGAGGGAAACAAACTCACCCTGTCTGGGAGGGTTCTAGCAATACGCGTTAAAGAACATCTTGCTAGAAAAGGCGCAGCAACATAACAACACCGCTCGGCAAGCATCTAGTTGAGGAGCACCACGGAAACGACTTTGATGTAAAGTGCAAAATTCTAGCATTGAGACTGAGATTTCTGCGAGGAAAGCGCTTGAGGCATTCTGGATTCACGCGCGGAGTCCTAGAATGAATAACCGCAATGAGTGTCTATCCGCCATAAATGACCTCTTGTCGTTTGCGCCACATTGTGAGCTACTGATGTGAAAATTGAGACGTGCATTTCTGAAGTATGGCCTTTATACGAAGAGTGCACAGTGTGTCTCAGTTACTAACCATAACTGACCTGGAGTGGAGCTGTTCTGCTCTCGCGGTGGTGGACTGGGTGAGTTTATTTCCCTCGTTCGGAGTCTTCGCTTGTTCCCCCTAGTTTTCCGTCAGAAACGCTAGGGAGAAGAGGCGTTTGGCGGTTTAAAGAGCTATCTCCAGGCCTTTGAGTAAGACGATCTCGTCGAAGCGTCAGGCCACTAATAAAGTTTCGACCCAACAACCTCGTTCGCAGAAGAATGAGATCATGTTATCTGTATCGTTTAACTACAAATTGAAACCCTCCATGTGCTTAGATCGTGTTTTTTGAACGCTGTGAGCTTCTTGCTTCCAATTACCTATATTGACGAGATTCGAAATTCTAATGTGGTATGAAAGCCAAACCATAGAAACTCCTGAAAAGTAGCATTTATCAACTTCGAGAAATGAACGATCCTTATTGTATATCTTGTTGTCCCGGTCCCGGGCACGGCCTGGACTCAGCAAGCTATGTATACAAAGAGTTTTTATTTTTTATTCTTTTGGTTTATGCTTTCCAATACAATATCTTTCCTTTTTGTTTTTATTGCTTTCATTTTGTCCTATTTCATAATTTCAGCACATGAACAGTACGGAGCTGACAGCGGTGAAATCGGCTATCTATCAGGAGCTCGTCGCACTGTATCCCGAGCAGTCGTTCTCTGTGCTCTGTGTAGATGGAGCGGTCAGCTATCAAGCTGATTTTCACAGGTAATGAATAACTAGAAGATTGCTGAAATGCTTTTGAAGGGAATGCCCTCCGCGTCCTAGCAGGGCTGTACCGCGCCGCTCGTGCCGTTCCACACCCAACGACGGCTGACCCCTCACCGTCTGACTCTAGCCGCAATAGTGCTTTAGCCCTGATGAGATCAGCCCTAATACGACTAGCCTAACACGCAAATTACGGGGCGAGAAGAGGTTCTATTTTTTCTCGGGTTCCAGGTCCTTTTCCTTAATTTTTCTCTTCATCCTGCATCACTGACTACCTCTTCCTTGGTTTCCTATGGGCCGTCTCTTCACAGTAAACTCAGTTTTTATTTCTCTTCCCAACATTCTTCTGGGCAGCATATTTGAATTTGTTCAAAATCAAAGTGGCCTGTATGCATCCCGTTTAGGCATAGCATTGAATCCATATAGCCACTTGATGTACGAGAAAATTTTTTGCTCTCATAGAAAGCCTTGAACTAGCTACTCGACCTCGCAGAGATAGAAAGTTTTTGGGTGGGTGACACGCATGGTCCAGGTTTTGATATCTTAATGCGGGTGATAGCAGCGTCAATGTTGAGCCCTTCAACTGCCCATTCAAGCTTTCTGCAAATCGCAATGCTCGTGTAATAAAATTTGTGAATCATGTCCTTCCACTTTCAGGTACTGCGTCGAAGGCAACACGGATCACAACTGTTATGTATTTATGGTGTAAACAGATTTCTATTGATTGTAATAAATTAGTAAATTAGTAATTATGACTCAACTTCTTCATGTAAGGTTAGCTGATCTCTACGTGGGAGGGATATGAAAAAGCTCTTCATTGTAAGCGCTGGAATTTCTGCACCTGCGCTCCAGAAAAGAAGAAAAAAAGACAATCATTGGTCTTTGCAACATGAAAAAGGGCTTCACTAGAGCAGTCGATCTTCCGCTAATCGGATATGTATAATATAACGAAGAAAGCAAGCATGAAGTACCCCTGAATGTCACAAAAGTCTTGAAACACAAGTAATCTTCCAGTTTGTGCTCTGCATTTAGGGCTCAGTAGCTGAATCTTCTAAGGCACGGGTTGAGATCGAATTGATATGTTATTTTGTGAGAAAATTAGACAAGAAGGGGAAGCATCTAAGGCAGACTTTTGACTTCGACTGTGACCACTAATCACACATGAGCTCATAGCGCATCCCCGAGAGCAGCAGTTTTGACTACAAACCATTTCACTATCACTGAACAAGTCGACGAACTATTGTTTAAAAGGAATTATATGCTTCCTGACCAGACGAAATTGCAAAAAAAAGTGTCAGTAATTTGACGGAGCGGAAAAAAGTGAAAAAGTGTCATTAATTTGACGTGTAGGAATCTAGTGAAAAATTCTGACGAAAAGAAGGTTTTCAACTCTGAAATTTCCGGGAGGGATCGCCAAAAGTTACGAAGCTCTGACCATGCACGGTTGTTTCAAAACCAATTCTGAAGAAGGTTGTGACGACTCGAAGGTTGAAAACCCGCTAGCTCTTATTTGAAACTTTCAGAACAATTGTCTGAAGAACTTGTAGAGGGAAGGTCAAAACCGGATAATGATTTGGACGGTTTATTTTTCAAAGCAGTTTGAGTACATTTTTCTAAACTCTCCAACCTTGTAGTTTCTTTCCAGCCTTAGAGATTCGCATGAAGTTGATATTAAAAGAGCTATCAGTACTACTGGAAGGTTGGGAATACGCAAATGTGTAAATATTTTTCTTTGTGAAGCCACGCTTTGTAAATATTAAATGATTCTTCCGTATTAAGTGCTACTAGAGATTTCTGTCTGTCACACTTCTTACTAGAAAGTTCTCCATTACTAGCTCTCTGGTTTCTGTTGGTGGTAGTGTTCCATTTGTGTTACCTGCATTCTTTCCTTTGCTTTGTCTTGTTTAGAATGGCAGCTTTATTAGGAGCTATTACACTTATATATGTACATACCTAAATTTTAAAAGACAAAATGTTGCTGAAGAATTCTTCCGGTGGGTAACATTGTCCATCCCGCACTTTTCCGATAAACTCTGTTCGTAGGTGGAATGTATTTCAATGACGTGCAGAAAGGAGAGTTCAGTTTCGGACATTTCCCTTTGTCAACGGTCATAAATCACCAGAACGCTGAAGTTGCGTTTCACCACTTATTTACTACATTCCTTCTACCAGCAGCATTCTCGTTGACTAGTTGATCGATGAAAGCGGAGAAAAGTTACGGGTTTCAATATTTTGTGGAGGTTCACGGAAAAAATAAATAAATAACCGTTCGAGACACGATAATTCGGAAGTCAAACGCGCGACTGTGGCTAGGGCTGCTGTTGCTCTAAAAAGCTAATCAGGTAGTCAATAGTTACGGCTTCCGCTTGCGGAAGAAAGTGTAGGCCTGAACGATATATCCCAGGGTTCTTACTTACACCGATACAAATCAGAAGTATATTCAAAATGAGTCGATTACGTACCATGAATCTTTCCAATTTTAAATTTTAATAATTTATCTCTGGCATTGTAGAGGACCATGCGGTGCCCATCCCCCTCCTCCCGACTACATTTCCACCGGAGAGCACATTTACTTTTGCCTCTTACCATATACGCAGCCCATTCACTGTCGAGTAAGAAGTGGAACTTGCTGGAACTTGCCTTTCACATGAATCATGCCTCAAAAATCCTAGATAAAGTCGAGTCATCAACTTTCTTCCCTGACTCACTAGAGTATATTTTATTCTAACAATCAATAGGCAACGCAGCGAGGGGTGTTCATGACAACTATGGCCGCATTGGGCCGATGTCAGACTTTGCGAATCCAGCGAGCTTGCACCAGCGACTCGAGCTGTGAACCAGCGGATCGAACTATGTGCCAGCGACTCAACAGTGTTCAAAAGTGGCGGGACCCAACGTTTGAAGAAAGTCTCGTAGCTTTTGAACAGTGTCTCCATTCGAAGTGCCCCTCCCCTCAAAGAATATAGTCAAGAACATAAGAAGTGTGCTGAACAAAAACTCCCTCCAGAAAGCCACTAGAAGGAAAGTTGAACGCTTCCGGAGTGGGCGTGGCGTCCAATCGGTCGAGAACCACTCTTTCCAGCAGCGGAGATCGCGTGATTGGCTGCGGAGGCATTTGCAATCGTGGACCGTGTTCATATATTCCCTGCGGTCCCGAAACGACCGCGAATGCCTTTTGATTCTGAGGCGCTATTTGATTTTTTGACATTGCAAGACGGTTGAGAGATTTACATTGCACGACTTCGACCACCTTCACGTTGTTTTCTAGGCTATCTACCTGCGTCAGAAGCTCCACATGTGGGGAGATTGCTTCTGCGACTCCAAGAGCAATATCTCAAAGATAGGTGCGAAGCCGTGCTGCAATTCAGATGGATCAATCCGTCGTTTGGCTAAGAAGTTGCTATCGAGCGCATTTCCTTGTAAATTATTGTTAGCACATACCTCAAAGCAACAATCCCAGATCGAATTCGATGAGTAACGCCGTCGCTAATGAAGTGAAGGTGGGGCGTTGACTGATAATAAAGGAAAAAAAACAAAGAAAGCACCAGCGAAGCCTTTAACCCTTTCGGGCCTGAATTTTTTCTTCTAGGTACTGTTTATTACTTGGAAGCACATAAATATCGTTATAGCAAAATTTGGAAGCTACTCGATTACAAATAAAGAAAGTAGGAAGCTTTGAATATTTTCCCACCCTAGCAGTTTTTGAGCTTATGTCGAAACAACTCCAAATTTCATATTTATGACAAAAAAGTTCATAATCGTGCACAACATCATATCCCATAATTTTGATAACAGAATGGATCTTCTTCGAGTATTTTAGGAAAAAGTGACACTTACCTTTCGGCCACCGCCAGGACCGAAAGGGTTAAACAGGTTTCACCTGGTGGACGAGTTGTCTGAACTAGCTTGCGTCGCCGGCATTTATTGCTGGCTCGTGCCAGCAGGAGACGAGACCGCATTCGCACTGATGCAAAGAGAGGCGTATTCCTCAGCATCAACAAAGAAATACGGGTGTCCTCTAAGAGGCCCATCGCGCGGCGAACAAAAAGACGCAGACGCGGCAAAGGACGAGTCGCAGCCCATAATGTGGTGCTTAGGCGTCAGGGTAGATAGAGTGCACCATAATACGTCTCATATCGCACCGCACGCGCTGCGACTCGTCTTTGCCGCATACGCGTCTCTTCCTTCTCTGCGCGGTGAGCCTTTTGGGACCAAGAAATAGAACAATCTAATGGGAAAAGCAAGTAAAACCAATCAAAAAGGGGCAGCATTGATTTCGAAATGCGGGAAATTGATTAGCGATCGCGCAACGACCCGCAGCCGTTCACGCGCTCTCCACGGTGGCGAGTGGGCGTAACCGATTATCTTCAATTACACCCCTGTCAACGGCGTCTTCTTGCCCTTTTTCGGCTTTTTAAGGCGAGTTTTCTGGTCATTGTCTCTTATATCTCCTTGACTGGGGCTAGTGCTTCTACTTGCCCCATTAGCATCGAATTTTCAGAACCCTGCTGAGACTGTTGCTTTGAGGCGAAGTTCTACAATGAAAGGAAAGCAAAATTTC
This sequence comes from Teladorsagia circumcincta, assembly GCA_002352805.1. Lineage (NCBI taxonomy): Eukaryota > Metazoa > Nematoda > Chromadorea > Rhabditida > Trichostrongylidae > Teladorsagia > Teladorsagia circumcincta. Next base: position 74,446 of record KZ346081.1, on the reverse strand, counting down.
TATCTGACGTTGTCTCGATTCCGTAGCGGTCTTCATTTGTCGCTCGCTTTCCCTGATGGGAACATATTCTGCTGTCGGAACGGTATTGCATAAGAAAAGCAACGGGTGATTTCCGTGGCAACCCTAAACGCAGACGTCACATGTTTAAAACGCCTCGGACCTCTGCGGCTCAAGATACGAAACTGAACAGTGAGGATTACCTCTGTTCCTTCAAATTCAGTTGATAATTGAGGCTATGCAGACCTCCAGTAAGAAGCACAGGGCCTCATAACGAGCTTGGGCGCTCACTTAAAACGCCAAGATTGCCCGGATTTGGAATACGGAATATCGCCTGATTCGTCACATTGGAGAAGGGGAAACATAGCTCTCTCACTTCAAACCCAAAAGTGCTATGTATTGAGTGTGCCGAAGATAAACCACTGCTACAAGCATAATTCACTCCCATATCTTTGGACAAAAAAGAACAGACGACGCTTTCAGACTCTTCTGTTTACTCTATGAATTTTTCAGTTTTTCCCCTTTTTTTCGTTGTGGTTTTATGTTACTAACCCCGCAGTATTTTTAATGGCGCACCTTTGTGCAATAAATAATAAATAAATAAATAAATAAATAAATACTCAAAACATCGAATGGTTAAGCCTCACGTTTTAAAGTCTTAAACCTTCTCAACGACAAGTACCCGTAAAACAGGGACGATAAATTTTTAATGAGACTTCGTTTATGCATCAGAGCAGAAAGCGCACACTTCGAGGAGTAATTTCGTTTCCCGTTTGATAGCATTCCATCAAGATGTCAGTGTTGTAAATTTGAGTCTTTGGCCAAGTTGGTTTTTTATGAACAGTTGATCTTGTTACTGTAATTTTTGCCTACCCTTTGCGGACAAGTGCGGAAAACGAATCGCCTCGGTCATTACACATCTGCAAAACTGAATTTGCACTGATGAGCGGGTGAGTGGAACCACAGCGGAAAAATAACCCCGGAAAGGCGCTATATGACAAGAAGCGAATTCTTGCATTTTGTTACTACCGTTTGAAGTACTGTGCAGCCCTCCGCTATTGCCGACAAGCACCGTCATGGCTTTATCATGTAGTAGCTGCATAACTTCGATGATCAAGTCGTTGGTGGGCAGGTTTCTAGGGAGCCTGGCTTGATTGTGGACGACCGCTGCCACTCTTCGTTTCGGCATTATCGCTATGGTTCAAAACATTCAAAAGGCAAAGTTTACTAAGGAAAGGCAGTCCATTAGAATTCATGGTAGAAGCAGAGCAGCGATGAAAATCATGAGAAACAGCCCAGAATCCGGGAAAGGCGACTCCTTCCTTGCCTTGATTTCCACATTGATGCGGCTCTCATCAGTGCTGCCCTCCTTAACGATAACACACGATTTCGCATTCTGTCCTTAAAAATGGTTATGCAGGCAGTTTGAGCATGTAATCAGCGCTACCCAATGTTTTGTGGAGATGCCTCGAACTTCCCCATAGATCCGAGTGCGAAACGAGTTTAAATTTCTGAGTGTTGTCGTTGGCCAAAGATCACTGAACCTGTTGCGACTACCAGGCGTCGAAGACCAGGTGTGAGCATGTCATGCGTTGTTTAGGTGACTGTTGATCCACAGATTGTATACCTCATGATGTCACACGAATATATGGAAAACAATCGGAACTTTTGATGAGAAAATTAGTTGGAGCAGGGCTCACAGGCGTATGGTACCCTATGACCATTTACCTTTTCGGCACTTCCGGTGGCAGCTGCCACCATCAAATTCAGAGATCTGCATTGAAACAATGTCGTGCACGGCCATACATTTTTTCTACATAACTGAAAATTTTTGAATTTTTAGAAATAAACTAAAAAACCCAGAAGGTGTGGCTAACAAGTGGCAACTTTCTTCGACCCTGATTGGAAAAGTAAGTGATTAGTGGGCCTTTAGGTGATGCCTGCAACGGCATCTCTTAGCTTCAGCTCAAGCAATCCTGAAACAACCCTGAATTGTCTTTTGGCCTAACGAACTATGCATTGGGTCGATTAAAATGTTTACCAACAACTTGCATTACTCTGAGCTTTTTGGAAACATTTGATTCATCAATATCGAGAAACATTATATTCATTAATATCGAGAATTCGCTGTCAGCGTGTTTATCATCTAACTCTTCTTAGCATTTTGGGTGCTTTTAGATGCCTTATACCAAAGCATGGCCAGTTCCCCTCTTCTCAATGTGGAACTGGCGGTCGGAATCTTTGCTGATCCTGTAAGACCCTTGAAAGCCCGAATTAGGGTGCCTGATGGTGGAGCCGGAGGATCCTACGGGCTAGAGCGAGACCTCTCATTGGCAATCATGCTCCAGACTCTTTTTGCGACGCGCTTACGGACGCGCTCTGTCGCGGCGGTACGATCTCTTGGTGTATTACATGGATCAACCCCCGGAAATGTACGCACTAGGACTTCCAGTATGTGGGCATCGTTGCAGATGCCTCCCCATCGATTCCAGTTGCAGAACAGAGGTCCGTAGAGCATGAGAATTCCAAAGGAAATATTTCCAAAGTGGAAGCGTTCGTGCAGTGGGAACATGACGGCACACTGGGCGTTTCCGGGCAACCTATCGCAGTTGCTGGCGCTGTTTAAGACACAGCCATGGAGACATCCCTATAGTGGCAAGCAATTCCCGAATATAGGTTTTTTTTTTCAAGAACCGAGGCTTTATGGAATTTCTTGCGTAGATATCTGGGGTTTCTTTGTTGCCCCTTCTGAGTTTATTCTAGCCGACACAGTCTATGTACTGATCGTAGAGCCTTTATATCTATCGTACCTGCGTATGGATACTCCAGTTGTCTTCAATTGCTTTCTAACACATGTCAATGATAAACTCGACTTGCCACCTTCCCACGAAAAGAAGAAGACAGAGAAAAAGAACTTTCTTGTCAACCTAGTTCAGAAGGATCTTTGCCATCGTGCAGTTATCCCAGTGCAATCGCCTCATTGTCCACGTCCAGTATGGCGGCCGATTCCCGTCAAGGACATCGTTGTATGCAAATCCCACCGCCTTTTCACTTCTGCCCTACAAGGTCAGCTCGTATGCCACACTAATAACAACACTGACCACATCGTTCACTTAATGCCGCTGGCCTTGTTTTAGACCAGTTCACGTCTTCTCTCCCTCTGGATTTGTTCGCATTACTTTTCTTTGCCCAGTGTCAAGGTATCTTGGTCTGCTTCTCGAAAACCTTGTTCGCATTCAAGCCTTCACTGCTCTTCTCTGACCCTTTCCTCGTGTCAGGCTATCAGTTGCACTTTGTACACAAAAAGTTTTCTCCAAGGCACTTCTGGCTCGAAAGCCGTTCCACCATAATTTTTGTTACTGTATGCAAATGTCAAACTGTTCATGCAGGCGTTATTTATCCTGTCTATTATGTTAAGCTGAATGCAAACCTAATGGGGTGTAAATACGTTCACTTTCACTTGATAAACTCTGCGCATGTCAGTCCTCGTACTGGCTAGCGTCCAACCAGTTCATCGCCATCACCGCATTCTATAGTCGCCCTCAGTTCTGGCTTACTTTGTGAATGATTCCTTGAGAATTCCTCAGAACTGCTATAGCTTACAGCCCGTGCCCAGTCCACCGTATCCCAACAGTATCTTTGAGACGCCGCGAGCGCCTTCTTTGCCACCCGTGGTGTATGGTGGCCTCGATTTCGAATGTTTATGATCTTAGCGAAACTCGTCCCTGTTTCTACTATACCCGCCGAATCCAATGGTCCAGTTTTCGGCCATTCGATCGTAATGGTCCCCAGATGGGGTCACCGGTCGTCCATGTGCGCATTGATTATTACCAGCTTGAGTGCGTTAATTACAGGTGCAATTCGATTTGTTCTATTGTTCAATGACTAATCGATTCTCGCGAATAGCGCTGCTACACCACAACAACAGCAGCGAGCTTTTCCACTTGAAAAGGTCTATACTGTGACAATAATGTGACATTTTCGGCCATGGTTCTCTAGCTAAATTGATTTATTTCCTTCCGTAGTTTTTAGTATTGTTTGTAGACGAATGAGTTAGTGATACCGTAATTTGATAACATAATAGTATGCCAAAACAATCAATTATCGATAAGTATCATGTATGGATTGTGGTGGTCTCTGCCTCATACCGTGGAAATCCTAACTATACAAAACAGAAAATTAGGTCAGCACATGACGCATTATACGAGTGGAATAACCCTACTTCTGTTCACTGCTGTGATAGCGCGCTCTCAACCCAAAAGGGTGTAATCCGATTACCCCGAGTGGGTTCAGTTCCAAAAAAAAAGCATTTGTATTAGCCGCCTCTTTTGATTGTGTAGTCACTACAAATTCCCGTTTTGGCGGCTATTAAACCTATTCCACCGAAGCTAATGGCCCTGTTGAGGAACAAATCGTGCCAAGACCGTTGCACCAAAGAGAAACGATACAGGTTTATAGTCATTTAGTCGAGAGCTGTCCATATTTGGCGATTAGAAAATTGTTCAGGTGACCCAATTGAACGATCCATTTTACAGCTTAAGAGCCTTGGAAGTTCTTCCCGAATTTCTTTTACTACGTTCAGGAGATAGGTACGCAGGCTTACGTCTGGGGTGTCCCTCTCCTTAACTTCCCACCACTCCCCTTACCGCCCTCCTCTGGGGCGGTATTCAATCCTTGCCCCAGGTGGATCCGTCCCCCAAGTCTGATTCAATCCTTCTCAATTTGGGGGAGTCCGCTGTGGGACCCACCTGCAATCGCTCCTTGAAATGACTGACGTCGATACCCGCGCTACACATTTAAAGGAGCGATTACAGGCGGGTCCCGCAGCGAATTCCCCTCGAAAATGAGAAGGATTGAATCAGACTTGGGGGACTAATCCACCTGGGGCAAGGATTGAATACAGCCCCTGCTCAAGACGTTCACGATCAATTATTGATCATAATTTTCAAGGCTCCTGGCATCTCGCGGTGATCGTTATCGTAGCGATTGCCACCCTTTTCTCACCGGCAACAATGTCCGGTTTCTGGAGTCTGCCCACCTTCATGAAATATTCGAGTTTACAAGTTTGAATAAGATAAATATTTCACTGTTATAACTGAATCCATCCTTAGAATTCCGTGCACGAAAGAGGTCGTAATGTCGTCACCGTTGAATGCTCGCCATTTCTCGGCCAATTAGGTGCGCTTTGTTCAATTCGTACGATTTCACACAATTCCGTTCGTCGATTTGCCTTGATGGAACGACTTTATCCGCATAGAAACGTAGCCGGAACACCTTCAAATCAAATCTGCGGTGGAAATCCATCAGGACCTACTTACAGTAGCTGAGAAAGTATGCAGTCGTTAACTGAGAACTTTAAGTTTCTGAGCTTTCAACGGGAAAAGGCTATGTGACACAAAAAGTCATAGTGTCAATTTCTTGTTTTCCAGCTCGTTAAGGACTTTTGTCAAATCCTCCCAAAGTGTTTTGTTTACAATGGAGTAGCAAAGATGATAACAATTTCCACTTTTTGTAAGGAAGGATCATCGTATAGTATGGCTTATTGCTGGACTGGCTTAGTCGCAAACAGTTCAGAACCAGTTTGTCAATGCTCAGAGCTACAGATTGAGGTTTTCTGGCCTCCAACCATATACTTTCATTGTATTCCATGGTCACTTCTCTCCTTCAACTTCTACATGATGTTTCATCCTAAAAGTGCAATATGTGCTTTCCCCTACGTGTAGAACCCAATAGAACATAATCACTCGGGCTTAGCGAATTTTCTTGCAATAACTCCTACAAGAAAGCGGA
>KZ346080.1:17089-28281 GCA_002352805.1 Teladorsagia circumcincta | reverse complement strand
TTTTTTTTTTTTTTTTTTCGTTTTTTTTTTCAAAAACAATGCCCGCCGTGATCTCATGCTGATCGCGTTGTCAAACATGATGAGTTTTTGGAAGTAGAAAGCGAAACGGACAATGTTCGCTTATTGTTATTTGTTGTATTATAACAGAATCACAGGAAAGTATACCACGTTTACAACGAAACCTCAGCATTAGCAAAACTCTAGGATGTATAAAACTGTTGGAAATACATGGCTGACAGTGAAACTGAGGTTTTTCCTCTAGAGTTCCTCAGTATCCCACCAGCTATGTAAGCCATGGATAATGAAGGATTCGAAGGAGCAAATGAAGAAAAAATTCACACGCCAGTGCACAGTGTGGAATCGCTATGGAAGGGAGATGACTCTGCTATGAAAAGTGTTGGTAATTGCGGTGATTCGAGAGTTCACGAGTTTCGAGTGACAATTCCGATCCGGTATGAACGCTGTCTGCATGTAGAGGGACCAATACACAGTATTTCTGTCAATTTCTTCTTTTCAGCTAATCATGACGTCAAATAAAATCTTACTCCAATGATAATACCTTTGTGAGGTATTGTAGAGAAGAAACCAACAGCAGCACGGTCAGCGCGTAGGAGTTATATTGTGCAAGGTTAGCAAAGAATGCAAAATAGGTCCGCACCGCTTCCCTCACCGCTCTCCCTTTTTCCTGCAGCAGTTGAGAAAGAAACAGTGCTCTTGGTTGTACCACTGAAAAGTGGAGCTCACGATGAAAAGATGACTATTAAAAAAGAAAGCAGGTGTAGCAGATGAAGAAACAACTGACTGAGAAACAGCTCTGAACCCAAGGAATGACATCCTTTATTTATCCGATAATTTCCGCATTAATGTGATTCCCATCGCTGCTGCCTCTTCAACGCTAACACTCTGTCTGCAAAGCGGCCAGAGTTAGACAGCGGCGTGGCGCGGCGCGAATATGGTCCTGCTAATCCGCTAATCCGCAGAGAGCACACTTTTTGCTGCGAAACGCGGCTCTGTTCACACCCTCAGGGGTCGACCTCCGGCCATACGGTGAAAGTCCCTAAAACGCCATCAATATTGGCTAGACTTCCCGAGATATGATCAATCTGCATCGATATCCTATAGCTTTAGAAATGGTAAATAAAGCGAAAGAAATTCTCTGAGCCTCAGGAAAATGTTTGTCTTTCTAGAGCATCGGAACCATTTTGAAGGTCACGTCTTGTATGGATCGTAAAGATTCATAAATTTTCAACAAGTTATGAATTGAATATGAAAAGTTGATAAAATAATCGTGTATGAGCGGTCACGCGAAAGCGATCCAACTTTAACACGCTGACGACAACGCGCGTTTTGGCTTTTTTGGACGCATGGGACCCACACAATTTTCCGAGCGTGACCGCCTCAGGCCATTCAAGAGATTATGGAGGGTGCACACCTAAAACATGATTGATGCTAAATTGGAACAGTAGTTTCATGGTGTGTAGAAACTAACAGGCATACAGGAAGGAAGACACGAACAAGATGTGAAATAATGAAGAAAAGCAAAATTTAAAGTCCTGCCTGCAATGGACAAAAAGGAAAATTTCACCTTGATTTTCTCAATCAAAATACATATATTGTCATCCCTAAGATTGAGTACTTACTTCTACCACACTTCTAATCTTCACATTCATGAAAAGAGTAAGGAAACAAAAAAATCAGCTGAACTGACGATTCTGTAAGGTTCAGAATATCAATTCCGAATTAAAACATAAGTAACCGTTCTGTGAGCCACTATGTTTGTAATATGTTGAAGTTTCTTCTACGGAATGAATACCTGAAAAGTTGAAAAGGAATCGTGCCTGCGCCGTCGTCAATGTGTTAAATTGCCCTGAGTGCGATCTGCAGTCGGCAGGTGATTCATATGCGAGTCACGCTGTCGTCAAGGTCTTATTTAGTTATGAGACTGCAATGTAACGTTAAATTCGAGTGTAGAAATGCAGAGCGAATGTATCTTACCTAGTTCCTTTCTTTGCGGCGGCAACCGACGGTTTGGGGCGCACTTCTTGGTTCCTGAGGAAAAGAAATTCTAAGGTCTAAGGAAGGTCTACACATATTCCCAAATTGAGTAAGAAGGAAAGCGAATCGATGTATATGCCTGCCCTAGGTAGCAATCTGCGCGCAATCGCCATCTGGATCTTACGAACCACGCCCGCCCACAGCCGCTAAATGGCTACTTGTTATGACTGCGCAAGCGTATAAATCCAAGATCTCCCTGACACTTCTTGTGCTATGCGGACTAAGTGGGGAGTGTGTGAATAAATAGAAAATATCCTTACTCAAATACATAGGGAAGGTCAACTGTTTTTGAGACATCAAACTGCTTGTTGAAAGTGTTGGTATGCCACACTAAAATCTCCTGTTGCTTTTCCTTAAACTAGAAAATTTTTAGAACCAAACAATCACTGTTGATACAATGGCTTCACCTCGCTTTCTCCACCAAACACTTCTATATCATTTACATTTAGCCCTAGATGTTCCAGGAGGCACGTTTCTGGACCCAGAGCGATGCGGCAGTTCCATCCGATAACAGCTGTCGATCTTGAATATAAAGCATGTATGCTAATATTAACATATGATAATATTATTTTTATTAACTCGAATTGTAAAGTGTAAATCTAAGCGTAACTTGTAGGTACGTCTACCATGAAAAGCTGTGCTGGAATGAAATGTTGCCCCGGTAGCGCAACAGCGCACTTGCTCGGTAAACGAAAGGTGCGAGTTCAAGTCCCACTTGAGCGAAAGTGTGTTCATAACCCCGTATTCTTGTGAGCCATTCGCAAGGTGAACAGCAGCGTTAAAACTGCAACAAACAGAGGAAGTCGAAGTAGTACTAGAAATAATTACCATCATCATTGCAGCACGTGTAGCTTGAAAGATTGCGGTAGTGATGATGTTGTGCTGATCTCTTGGTTTCTGGCACGGTAGATGATGCAGGGACTCTGATTCAAGGAGCGAGAGATGTTCTCCGGGGAATGTGTGACTTCCTTTCGAGAAAACGGACGTCCATACAACGCCTCTACTCTCTCACTCTTCTTCGTGCACATCTTGATATACAAACAGTAATCTCGAGCGTTCAGCAAGCTATCAAGGTCAGGGATCGCGACTGTATCTGAGAAATCTGTTGTTGCGTGGTAGCAAGACCCTTCTCACAGGGATAGTGGTAGTGTAGCGACTCGAAATTGTGCGACGAGGGAGCATACGTCTCTTCCTTCGACTGCAGCCATTCTCATCTATCAGGCCGATGTCAGACTGCGACTATCCGGCGGTTCGCAGGCGAGCGAATGTACCAGCGATTCGAAAAATGTATCAGCGATTTGAAAGCGGCGGATTAAGATACACCGCTGCGGAAGTTGAGACTCCCTAGTAAGGGAGACAGTTCCAAACACTGTAAAGTCGCTGGTACACCTTTCGAGCCGCTGAACCATTGCTCAAACCGCTGGTGCAAAGCGCAGCGAATTGCTGGATTCACAAAGTATGACAAAGGCCTCACTCGGAGGTACTGTCACCGCCGTCTCGCGTACGACGTGCTTTCTTGCGTCCTCCCCTCTCCTCTCGCAGCGTGGTGTCTGCACCAACCACGGTCAACCTCTCAAGGAAAACCACTGCATTCCGTGATGCTTTTTCTTTCTTAGCTATTAATGTATACCTTTACACGTTTCGTCTGGTTTCCAAAAATAACATACACAAGGTCGTAATCCGTGTTTCCAAAAAAGTCGGGTAGTGGTATTGCGAATCCGTAAAATTTTTTCGAAGTATCGGGGTAGTGGTGTTGAAAGGGTCCTCATAAAAACGACAGGCTGGTGCACAGAACTTGGTGCAAAAAAATGGGGCCCTCAGATAAAACACTACAGATATCATAAATTCTTTCCGCCTTTTACTATTCTCTTATGACTTCGTCAATGCTTGACCAGCGCTAACTTTACCTCATCATCTGTCTGAAAAATTTCAGAAGCACATTTCAAAAATACCGTAGTACGACATCCAAATTGAGGGCGAAGCCAGCCATATCGACAGGGAATTTTCGAGCCGTCGATCTCCACGCGTAAAAACCCGTGACGGTTCCGTTGGCTGTTATAGGATATTCCACTGGAAGGCCGCCAGCCAAGCCTGTTATACGTAGACTTTTATTTGAGAGCACACTATATGGAAGTCAACGGAACAGGTTCTTACCTACAGCCCACATGCCTAGCTTTTTGACATTTCGAATGTAGTGAGTGAACACGCGTGTGTCGTATGCATTGTCGTCATCGGCGAAATAAACTACACCGGAAATATAATTTTCTATCAGATGAATTGCATGCTTCCGGAGATGCTGCAAAGCTATCGATCGCTGGTACCATCCACGACCTGCAAATTCTACATTCAAGGTCAGCACAGCTAATCACTTCAGACGATCTGAACTATTGCACCAAATAAACGCCCCTTAATCCATAAGGAGCTTATAGTTTAGATACGCGCCTGAGTACTTAAAGGCACGCCCCAGGCAGAAGTCTTGTGAACGATTGACTTCGGTGTATAGGACAGAGCCCTAGAGGACAATCACAGACGTGGCACTCCCGTAGACGAAATACCTAGTGGGAGTGCTAGGGCTTTGGAAAGTAAGCTGCTGAGGCTGCAGATTTTTTTCTTTAACAGGTGTTGTCTTGCACCCTCTCACTTGTTGCGCTCCCTTACCTCTTATTCTCCTCTCCGAGCTTACGATTAGTCTCTCATTGCTTCAGCACAACTGATTACAAAGGTGGGCGAGCTCTCGAACTGAGTGTTCTGGACGGGTTCTTTTTCTTTCTTCTTTATTGCTGACCTATTTCGCACAAACCCATTCATATTCGTGTGTAAGAACCACACTAATTTGATCCTGGAGCATGCCTTCAGAGGCGAATTTTGCAAAAAAATGGCATTCGGTGGCGGAAGCATTGAGACACGCCTGCTTAACGCCCCCCAAGGAAGCGGAAAGGAGCTTGTTTCGCGGCGAAGGGTGTGCCCATGGCAACCTAACAAGCCTATAGCCTATCATACAAACGCCACCTGCCGGGCGAGGCTCACCTGCGAGAGGAGCACTAGGGCTACTGATGACTGGGATGTTCCCATCATATTTCGCCCTTCAAATTGCGAAGGAATTTTACTTAAAAACATCAACGACAGCGCGGGACTTATTTCCCGCATTTTTGAATGAACCCTTTTTGCTAACTTGTGGTTCCATTTTTATGTTCCAACACGTCCACATCGATTATCAAATAGGATAAACAAAGCACTGATGATCAGTCACGAAATATTGGCAAAGCAGTAACTAGCGATGCAAAGTATAAGAAAATATGTTTATTAAAAAAATAAAATAAGTATGCATAATATGTGTGTGCGTAAAGCAGCGTGTATCAACGTGAGAACAGCATAATCTTTAGTTGTTTGTATGGGTAATAAGTCATACGTGCTAGTCTTTTTCGCATAGACCCCATTCATAGTTTGAGAAAAGGTGGCTTGTTCTATATGGTGATGGAGTTATAAAGCGATTCGTAGCACATTCGCCGAGAGGACGGCGTCGCAACGCATCAGGATGGCGAAAATTCTAATTTATAAACGTATCAAGCACTCACGAGGGAGAACAATACAAACTGAAAAGACTAATAGAAGCAGAAAATTTTAGTGGCTATCCTTCAGTAAGCAGCTGTTAAAAAGCAATGGCAAAGAGTGTTGGTTCATTTCCAGACCTGGATTTCTCCTATCGACACGTTCGTCGCGTCAGCGCCTCATAGCATCTTCGCCTCTCACGATCGCTTAATTGCAGGCCCTATCCGGCGTGTGACGCTGGCAGAGTCCAGTCAATCGATGTGCACTCACTTCGTTTGATTGAATCGCTTCATCGCACCATCGCCTAATAGCCCAAGTCGTCTTTTCTCGAACTATAAACGGGCCTGCCTCGTAAAAGGAAACGAATGGGCAATGAAGCCGTTTTCCCTTACATTTTTGACCAGCGCCCTCTAGCACCTGTACTTTTAGCTTCAATGGGCCATGTTTTTTTTTTTCGTTCCACCCACTTTTACAAAACGGAGAACTTTCGTTCCATTCTTCTTGTTATTTTACATCGTTTTTGAGCGGCGATTTTTGTTAGAAGTGTTACGTGCGTAACGTATGTTACGTGACGTTCCTTGCATAAGAAGATCATATATTAATTATGTGCATTGAATTACTTCTCACGATAAAAGCGGCCCATTCAAGATTCAGTTTTCTCTCGAAACACTAAAAACGGCTGAGCTCAAGGGTTTTCATATAATGAAAAAGTCCCACCGTAAAACGGGTTGTAACATCAAAAAAAGCGGAAGCTCGCTATTCGCGGAAATATCCTAATTTCACATCGGGCAGTGTATGTGTAGGGACTTCATTTTTCGACAGACCTTGGAGGATATCTAAAAAGTTTTGTCATCTTCAAAAAGTTTATAGAATTTTTGGAGCTGGCTCCTCCACAGCACCGCGGACGTTTCATTACTAAAAACAAAGCTTCGGAAGCGAAGCTGTACCATGACACTTCACTCAAAGATTTTTACTAACCCGTTTGTCTCGCTCTGCCCCACCCGTGCCTCTCACATTTCCTTCTCCACCCGAGTTCGGGGTTGATATGCAGCAGCTCCCTACAGCAGTGACGACACTGCCCACATATCCACCCTTTCTCCTAGCGAACGCGCAATTTTTTACCGGGTTTGCGTCAGGATCGTCACCTTCCCAATTACTACAGTGCGTTTCAAAAGTATGTGCACGCCCAACATTTTGTTTTTTTTGGGAATACCATTGCTTTCTGTAACCTGTGACCTTCACCATTCAATTGCTTGCATGCGATAACCTACGAACACTTCCTCTGGAGAAAACATCGTAGCTGCTAACACAATTTTTTATTACAGAAAAATTCTTTCTTTGTTTCAAAAGTATGTGCACACTTAGCAAAAAACGAAAATATAACCGAGATCAGAAACCAATAGGGAATCCCGAGTTTCTGATCAGATCGAACATCCTGTGGGGCATAATCTGAACCACGTTTGCGGTAGCTGTTTCGTCGATCTCGGCCTAAGTAGCTTTTACAGCCGCCTTCAGTTCATCCACGACTTTATGTTGACGATCACTAAAGTAAACTCGTCAAACAAGGGTTTTCTATAGGGTTGCAGTAAAGAGACCACACAAAGTGATCGATTGCTCTAGTACCATTTCATTTGACCCATTCTTTAGTAGATCGCGGGGCATTGACGGACGCGTTATCCTGTTGCGAAACAAGGAATTTTCGGGAACTTCCGCACCGGTACTCTAAGAAAAGACGAGAGGTGATATTGAAGCACTTTTTGGTGATCCTCACTGTTCAATGATGTGAAGGCCGTTTCCAACTTCGCGTTGCTTGCGAAGCCGGCACAACGAAGAGGCCACCGTCAACAAGGCCTCTTCAGAAATTCCTTCTCGAGAACGTGGGCGCTTCACTGGCAAGCCCCTCCAGTAGTAACGAAATCCATCCGGCCCGTCAATATCGAACTCTTTTCATGAGTTGAGATAACCCAAAAGGAAAATGTCCTCAAAAAGTTGTTCGTCCTGAAAATAGGAAATTTTTGAAAACATGTCCCCATGTCCTATCTTATGTTGCCATGCTTTCGCAAGCAGGCTCAAATCTTGCCAACTTGTGTTGTGCCTTGAATTGAGCAGCTTTCCTCAGCATCTATCGAATGGTATATTCATCTGAGCGGATGAGGCCCTACATGGCCGTTTTCAAGGCTGGCCAGCGCGTGTGACCTCGGACAGGCATTGAAAAATTGGACAGGATGCAGGCTTCTCTGTTGTTGTTCTGAGCAGTCAAGGATCGTGGATGGCCCGCAGGGCGTGCTGAGTATAACCGTCGGAGTAACGGATGAATCTTCCAATGCATGAGGGAGAACGAACAAGTTGTCGTGCGATCTCACGAACGGAACATTTAGTTTCATGCAGAGCCCTAGTCTGAGCTTTTCTTCTTCAGGAAGAAGCCCGTCACTAGTAGGCATCACGACGAAGTAGAAGCACTGATTTTGACCGAAACCGGTTTAGATGTCGGCGCCAAAATCTGATCCATTCCAAGTGTGCACATTTTGAAACACGGAAAAATATTCCATGTGAAAAAAATACGAAGGTACTGCGATATTATCTGCCCAACTTACCTGCATAGGTTATCGACTACGAGGAATTGTTCAAGAATAGTTTTGTTACCGTAGCTTCCTTAGTTACCTTTGAAATGAAAAATTTCGAGGTGTGCACATACTTTTGAAACGCACTGTATTACGTCGATCCATAAGTCTTGCAACAAACCGGCTAAACTTTTATTTTGATATTTTTGTTATCTCCTTTTTCCATACATCAGCACCATATCAACCATCAGTATCTACAAACTATTGCCAACGCACCGGAAGCTGTTCGATGCCTCTCCTGTAGGAATTCATTGAATACTGGTCGAAGAAAGATTGGATGTCGATTTTGATATCAGTATGGTCACAATAAGATTTTTTCTCTGTGGTGGTCTCGAGAGCGAAGGAGGTAGGCATATGTAGCACGAAGTCAGGGCTATATGGTGAATATAAAAGAGCTCTCCGTTCGAGAGCGCTGAGTTTTTACCAGATTTCCTTGCAATGGGTGGTTCAGCAATGCCGCATAAAAGTAGGCTTTGTCTTGTGTTTCTTTCGCATCAAAAACGTTGCAATCCAGCTCTGAATGGTGGACTTCCGCAGTGACTGCGACATCTGTAGGTGGGGGTCCCCAGAGTCGAACTTATCCCGAATTCCACCAAAAATTCCAAAAGGCCCGACTCAGACCAGGCTGTACTTTTGAGCGTTTGAGCTAGACTACCGCCGCTTAATTATTTGTTAGCACCCTTTAACCTCTCCTCACAAATGAGGCAAATGTGGTGGATATTCAATCGAAGAAACCATAGTAAGTCGAGTTAAATATGACGACGTTAGATCGTGTTTGGAACCGAGTCGGGCTCAAGGCATGTGGGATAAAAACTCTTTTTTTCGGACATTTACAAGTCTCTGGAGATACCTAAGTGGTTCTCCTTGTCGCATCTGAATTGCTCTAGCAATTAATCGGTAACGTATCCAGATCCCTTTTCAGCAGCGTCAGGTAGAGCATGATTGCCAGCCACGGAGTGATTCGAGTGTGGAACATATTTGAATAAGAAGGTCAACGCAAAGCAGAGTGGAGCGCCGGTGCACCGTGAATCGAGAGAGGGTGCCCTCACCCATCTTCTGGTTCATCCTTGATGTAGCCTGACTTCAGGAAGATTCAAAACGGTACCCTAAAAATTAAGGCACAAATCGCTTCTCGCAATTTCCCAGTAATAGCTGTTATAAGTAGCGAGACAGCGTGCTAGTTGGTTGGCTGGAATCGCAAAAGTGAATGCTACCCCAATAACCATATCGCGGAATTTTCGGGGATCTCAACAAATGTTCTAGCATGCAATGTAATTTGTTGCAAGACTTATGAACCGACCTTTTATTATGATACCTTTTCGGCCAACGTTGTAAAAGTGACACCGAACAAAGTTCAACCTGATATGTGCCAACTCCTCCAAGCACCTTCAATTACACCCCAAATTTCCCTCTTGTTCGTGTAGCGTAGGCAGGATCAAATTACAGACACCGCTACCGCTATCCTATGTTTCATTGTGCTGTTTCTGTTCTTCACCTACACCCACTTTTCTTTTCTGAGGCCCCGAAGATCCCAAGGCGACCATTCTTCTCAAGGGAGAGTTGTGATCACATATCGAGTCACTGATTCATCCTTTGTGGCATAACCCAGGTTATGGCGGCATCGAGTCCAGCTGATAGGCCACTGAGCAATTCACGAACGCATTACGCAGGAGGAAGAATAGTTGTTCGATAATGCGTACTTTCTTAAGATTTGAATCAAATAAGAAAAAGAAGCTCACCAGGATAGTCCTTTGGAGTTTTCGCAGCAAAGTAGGTGAACGGTAGCGTGGATCGTTCGAGGATTTTTCCAACATAAGGTACCGTTTCATTTCCATCCTCGATCACAATCCAGTGCAAATGGGGGATTAAATGTAGGGTATTTGCCAGCCTGAATCTTTCTGATTAACATTACTGGCCGACCAGTCGACGCCCACGACGCCATTCAAAAAAGTGGCCTTTTGCAGTACTGCAGACTTCGTGCGCCCGCCAACTAGAATGTAACTTCAGCACTTGGGCTGGGGCTACCGTAATACTGGTGGCGCGTAAACGAAATGGATTATCGGCGCGCGCACACAATCAATATTGCACTTGACGGCAAAGGCTTCCTTGATGCACATTGGAGTCATATTGTGCATTTAGTCGACATTGTGATGCGGTTTTTGCTTTACGTGATTCGTTTTACATGACTACAAGAAGAAGATCGAGAAAAAACGGTTTCCCAACAATTTTTTAGGAGTTTTCTGTGCAATCTTCTCAAAGACATTATAGATAGATCACTTCACATGTTCATTTCGGCGCAATCTTGCTGAGGGAGGGGAGCCACCACGTGAGGCCCTGTTCAGAAATGCCCGCTCACGCCAAGAAATAAACGCAAAGGCGAAATAAAATTTTATTTATTTATTTATTTATTTATTTATTTATTTATGAAGGTGGGACATTCGGGGGAGCCACGCGGCGGCATGGCATACTATTCGCCTAGCATGTTTGCGTACTTGGGGGAATCCGTGAGCCATTGGGAGTGTAAGCAGTCTGAGGGAGGGGGGGGGAGGGTGAGGGCAGTCACTTGACATGTGGAAAAGCTGGAATGTCAGAGTTGACACCATTTCGCTCGAGAGAACACCAAGCGAGTAGAACCCGACTTTCACCAAAATGAAATATGTATCGAATCACCGAAGCCACACAGGCGAATAGTGAAGTGGGATGATTGACGAAAATGAGTCACATAAGCATTCACTTTGCTACACTTTGCTCTTGCGATATTTTGTCCGTCTGTTTCTAACAATCGATACATATCAAACTGATATTAGCATACTCCGGACTTTTCGCTTAAGCGCACCCCAATCTCTCAATCGATGCCTATCTGAATTTTGGCGGAGGTTTTCATTTTATTTCGCCTCCACGTTTTGTTTTCGCGTAAGCGGATATCTCTGAATAGAGCCTAACATTGCGTCAAGACAACAGAAACGC
>KZ346079.1:47596-67914 GCA_002352805.1 Teladorsagia circumcincta | reverse complement strand
TTGGTGATTGCCTGCAGCTCGTGCGGCTCCGCGTTGGCGTATCAGTTCGAGAGTTTCCGGAGACAAACGTTCCTTAGTGACTTTCAAACTGTGTCTTCCTGCCACTATCGTGAAGATGTTCAACGAGCCGAAAGCATTCTTGGTTGATGTTGTCGATAACGGAATCCTCCCACAAGCTGACGAGGAAAGTGAAGTGGTCCCAGTTGGGCTTCGCTTCCTGAACTTTGCTCTCTTTCAACGCGCATCGAGAAGTGGAATCTTGCGCGAAGGAGTCGATGGTCCGATCCCGTGTAGAACTTCGGAACAACAGCGACGTCGGTCAGGCAAAACCTTCGATTGAAGATGATGTGATCTATCTCGTTATGGAACTGTCCATCAGGTGACTCCCAAGTCCAACGAACATGAGAGGGTTTCTGGAACTGTGAATTACCATGGATGGTGTTGGTCGACATGATGAACTCAGACAGTCTTTCGCCCTGCTCATTCCGCTCGATTCCCTGAGTACCGATGTGAAGTTCTTCAGCCGTTCTTCTTGGGCCAATCTTAGCATTGAAGTCGCCGACGATGACCTCGAAGAATGCATGGTCTTTCCTGTAGAACTTCTCCAATTCCATATAGAACGCTTCGTGTTCCTCTTCGTCGTTGCTGGATGTAGGTGCGTAGGCGACGAAGATTGTCAAAGCAGGAGTTGAACTACATCTTCTCAATTTCAGGCGTCCGATTCGGGTCGTAAGGCTTTCGTACGACTCGATGTTTACGGCCAAGTGCGTGTTGACGAGGACACCCACACCGCCAACGCCTCTGCTGTCGCATGTTCCGAGGAACAGTTCTTCTCCAGTATCGAAAACGGCGTGCAACGGGCGGTGCCTTCTCGTCTCGGTCAGTCCGATAACGTCGTACTTGATCTTCCTGGCTTGCATCATCAGGTCTTCGACGTGAGCTTCGGATGCAAGCGTCCGTGCGTTGAAAGTACAGATGGCCATCTTAGTCCTTCGCCGTTTAGGCAGCCTGTCCGGGCCCTGAGATTCTAGCAGCCTCTCCCGAGCGGTCCTACCCAACGCTGCCGTATTGGAGGCTCCCTCAGGTTCAGGGGAATGAGGCCCATTAATATTGCTGTTTTCGGCATATTGAAGGCATACGAGTAGCTTGTCAGGCTCTGTCGTGTGGGCTAGGATAGACCTCCAGGTAGTTAGCCACGCTATCCTGGAGCGGAACGAGGGGCTTAGTTTTTAGAGGCGGCCCCGAATCGCCTTCCATGTACTGCCCAGTCACTTGAATGCAAGCTTTTGACTGTGCCGACATGCAGGTTACCAACCGCACACACACAAGAGCACCACACACGCAAGCATGCATGGATACGCTTGAATGGAAACAGCTGGTATAAATCAACACAGTACTGCAGAAACAGGGAGTCCATCCCCTAAATCGACCTGCGTCTCAGGGCAAGTACATGGTGGCTTTTGGTCCGCGATTAAGCCCCTATCCGCCACCTGGGGTCGCGCCACGTAGCCTCGCCACTAACCGGCTAGAGATCTTTCAGCGAGAGAGGACCCTCAGTGAAAGAGATCCGTTAAAGGTCGTAAGCAAAGCAATCTTCATTTCTTCCAAAGCTCCTCCCGCCCCCAGGGCTCAGTTGCTGGAGTGCAGCCCAAATGTAGGATAGAGCCCGAGTCTGCCCTATAGCTAAAATTGCGTCAATGAAACTACGCTCAGATTGATATGTTATCATATAAACAAACCAGATGATACAGCCTCTCGAAGTGAAAGGCTTCTCAAAAATGATAATGATAACATTACCAGTATCTAACACAGCTTTTTTGCCGTTAATCAGCGAGATATGGAACAAAGCAAAAAGGAGTAGTGGGCGATCTGTTAGATGTTTTGCCGCTTTTGATGCCAAAACGTACAAAGCAGGGATGGTCGAGTGGTTAACGGTGTGGCTCATGTTTGCTCTCCTTGAGTTTGCTATTTCAATCCCTGCCAAGGCCGAAAAATTGCAGAAATATTCTAGTATCAGCGTGACTCCCAGGTTACAAGGCCGGCTGATGAAGATTTCCGTCACACCTAACATGTCTAAAGTCAAAAAAGGAATTAGTCAAAGCTACGGCGTCACCAGGAGTGGCGTGCAGAACGCCGCTCGAGTTCTGTAGACAAAGTACGAGGGCTGCCGAAGAGTGAACGGCTCTGCCAATGCAGTCAGTCCCGATAGGTATCCTAAACATACGATGCTTGCTGGGAAGTTCCAGGAGGATGCTAATCTGATGACGGGCAAAAATATCTAGTATCTAATTCCTATGCCTCTAGGGGACACGATGGAGAGATGCTAAGGTCAGGAAAATCGGAGAAGTTATCAAACCCTATTACCCACGGAGAAGACAGCAAGCGGAATGGTGTGGCCATAGCGACAGCGAAGTCGCTCACTGACTCCGCTGTGTGAAGAGGATCAGCGATCGGACAACGGCTGTGAGGATATAATCGAAGATAGGGTACTGGACCATACTTTCCGTGTACCCACTGCCAGCCCGAAAATGCATCTCATCCTTGACGGTGCCATCAGATCGATTTAGCAGGTGATACCTCACTATAGCAGGTGATCTGGATGGTCATGTCGGCAGCGAAAGAAGAGGCCTTAGGCAACAAACGGAAATTGATCATGTGCTAGTAGTAAAAAGAACATCTCTGAAAACTGTGAAGGGCATCAAGGTTCTCCGTGGAGAAGAATTGGATCCCCAGTATAGGCCCCTTCTGGCAGACATAGACATGGATCTCTTAAATAAGACAAGGTGAGAACGGAGAGGAGAATCCGGCGGTGAAAGTTGCACCAAGTAAAAAAGGGCTACCTCAAGCGAGGCAAATGAAAGTTGGTCTCCCGGATCTGGAGGGATTAGTGTAGCGGACCTGGGGCAATGCAGCTGAGATCATCCTACGATGCGCCAAGGAGGTAATGGGCGAAACGCGAAGAGGATTCGGAGGAGAAGAGGCAGCATGGTCTGAAACGAGGAGGTCCAGCGAGTCATGATGAGGAAGAAGGACGAAACACAGAAGCGTTAGCAGAATATACGAAGCTCTGAGCCTCGCTGTCCACAAATACTGCAAAAGGGTCGAGAAGGCTGCCATCGTCAAGGAGAAGAATTTGGGGATGGGCCTTGTGCAAGAAGTTGGAGAGCAGAAACGCAAAGAAGTTCGTCATCAGGCTGGCTGAATCACGACCGAGCAACTCAAAGCATCAGGGTGATTAAAAGTGTGAAGTGCAGCAACGGCGTCATTCTAAGAAAGCCAGCCGAAGTCAAGAGGAGGTGGCAAGAGTACTTCAGGTGACTTCTAAACGAGGAGATCCCTATAAGAAAACTCAACGGCATAGGCCCCAGCTGGTCCCATCGCACTATGGACAGGGAATGTGGTTCAGCCTGCACTCAGGAAGGTGAAAGTTGAAAAGGCGGTTGATCCGGCTGGACCACCCATAGAGACTTGGAAGGCGCTTGGAACTTGGAGAGCACGGGTAGGGTGGCTCAACGGCTGCCTGGGCACTCAACTTCAAAGGCTCAAACCCTTGGCCTCGCAGGCACGAGAGCTGCATAGTGAACACTAGGCCACCCGTCTACATCCGTCCATATCCGTCCATGCGTGCGTATCAAATTCCTGCTGAACTTGTGGCTGCTCCGTATAACAACAAGCACTGTAGTTTTGTTCGGAGAATCGTTCAGTGGACATGGAATGGATTTCGAAGATTTCTCAGGTGATATACATTCCAGTTCGAAGACCACTCGACCACCTTTTCGTGGTAGTGGAGTTGAAAGAAGCACCATCACGTTTGGCAAACATTTCATCTGATGTCAGTGGATGCTCGCACTGTATGTTTGAAAGCGTCGTGCAGGTCTCCGAGAAAGGGATCTAGAGCATTGATTATCCATTTTCCTTCTAACGGACTACAACATCTAAAGGCACAAGCCAGGATAAGGCACTCATAGGAAGTGTTCACATCACAATTATGGGCTAGACTGCAATAAGAAGGGTGGCGCAACACTCATAATTAAGGTGGCGGGACGACAAGGCTCCAGGCCTACTATTTACAGCGATAGCTGGCTTGGTTAGTTATGCCAGCCCACTTTAAGTGGTGCGTAGCTGACATAACGTGTGAAATCAATCAAGCTGATTGCCAATCAACTGATGGAATGGCTGGCATATTCGGAGAACTCGTTTAGACGTGCCTTCATCCCAAACCAGCCTCCTTCAGAACTAGCGGGAGCGGGGGTTCCGTTTGAGCCCTTGTCGACGGTTTCTTTTCGGTTTTTCTCCACTGTGGTACCATTATATTTCGCACCTCCGTACTCAGTTTCAATTACTATACAAAAATATTTTTTGTCAACACCAGCCGGATCGCCCAGCTGACTCTCCTCCTTGTTGGGGGATCGCGACCCGCCCAGCTAACTCTCCTCCTTGTTGGGGGATCGCGAGCGACTACCCCTCGCATGCCATTCAAAATACCATCCTAAACTAACAATCTCAGATCACAAGAACAAAATGATCAATTCATTTCTCGGAAATTTATTATCAAAAACCTGAAAATCGTTGACTATAAAAAAATCAAGTAAAAGCGGTGATATTGTATCGTATGACACCAAGAAGGCAGGAAGAATCAGAGTCTGATTGGTGTTTGCACCGACTCCAATCGTAGGAACGGACTTCTGGGCCAACACAAAGAATAATGTTAACGTCACTAAGTTAGAAGAAAAAAAAAGCGCTCATCCAGTAAGGGGGCATCAAGTGGCTGCTCTCACCCCACCCCCCTAGGGCCGTATTCAATCCTCCCCAGTGGGATTCGCCCTCCTACTCTGATTCAATCCTCAAATTTGGGTGGAGTCCGCTGCGGGACCCGCCTACGACCGCTCCTTCGAGTTACCGACGTGGGTACCCGCGCCACTCATTTAAAGGAGCGAACGCAAGCGGGTCCAGCAGCGTACTCTCCCCGAAATCGAGGATTGTATCAGAGTAGAGAGACGAATCCCACTGGGGGAGGATTGAATACGGCCCCTAGATTGGCTACGCTCCCCCTGGCGCACGGGTTCCACTGGGCGAGGAACCCGTAAGCCAGGGGAGTGTAGGCAGTCTAGGAGGGTGGGGTAAGGGCAGCCACTTGCCCTTGCATCACAATGCCCTCCAACCTTACCGGATGAGCGCCGTAAAAAACGTCATCCAGTCTTGGTAGCGTTTTGCGCTTTCATAAAAGAGACCCCAGGAAAACAAAGAACTAATTCTGAAAACTACCACTATCAGGGGTAAAAGACGGTTCGTGGAATGTTCGAAATATCCAATTTTGTGCGTATTATCGGAAGGAAACATAACGTTGAAATAAAACTTAGCAGAACAGGAATGTGGACTTCACTCTTGAAAGCGGTTGTTCCGCTCCTTCCTTCTCCCGCCCTACCCCTCATCTGCCCTCCTCTCCAACTGCCACGGCTGCACCATGTAGAAAGAGGCTGAGTGAGCTTGATCGGTGCTTATATAGCTGCTGTTAGTGTTATCACAATCACGACATCACGCTAGAATAATATGGTCAACACGAATGTAGACCTTACTCTAGAAAGCGATTGTTCTCCTCTCCCCTCCCCTTCTACCCCTCCCTTCTTCCCCCCTCTATCCCTCCTTCCCCTCCAACTTCCCTACGGCTGCCACACATACACAAACACACACACCATCACACCAAAATTGTGGTTTGTATAATGAAGTTATTATTTAAAGGCAGAATTCACGATTAAAAAGCAACCCATTCTAAATTAAGGTAGGGATAGTGAGTAAAACCAGGAAGAAGCGAAACCTTGAAAAACGGCTCAAAACTCGAGATATGGGACCTCTTTCTTTGATCTCGGCGTTGATGCCACTCCAGTCATTGTGCCCTCTTCAATATAACGCTCTCGCTGCAATCTAATCACTCGCCGCGTATAGACCTGTGGCGAGTGACTAGATAGACGGTGGGCGGAGACAGTCGGACCCGCCAAGTTTGCGCCATGCTAGCTTTCCGAGGTCAAATGTTCCGCTGCCCACTGCGTGTCTGTCCGCACCCTCAAGAGGTCCGGCGGTCTCCCCGCGAGGCAATTTCTCCCTTCTTCGACCTTCGTTCTTTCCGTGGAGTCCTCCTTTGAAGGCATCAGTCAGGATTGAGTTGGTGTGTTATATTGTTCGAAAATTAAGCAAAAAGTGCAACGAGAAGCATTAGTGGGGAGAAAAAGCAAAAGTCACGAAAACACGGGGATTCCCTTGTGAGGCCGGTCGTGATAGGACGGAGAGATACTGTACTGCGAGGAGAGGGAAAAGGCGTGATGGTACGTTGATCGCGAGAGGGCGCAAACACCACGTATGCCACGCTGCCGTGCTGGTGGCAGCACGACAACACACGAGGCAGCCTCAGTGCTGTTTTCTTGCACTTTTGAGTCGCGACAGTGTCTCCCCTTGGAGACCTCTTTCTCAACCATCACTATCGGTGACTTATTGCCAACTATTTACCGGAGAGCCTGTACCGTGCTCCCATGGTTAGCAGTTTCAAGCTAAAAAAGGCAGATCAATTTCGGCCTTCCTCGAGTCCCTTTTTTTTGTCTGTAGGATGATAGCTTAGCAAGAAGAATAGTTGACCTCTGGAAGGAGGGCGATCACGACAGTACGCTGGATGTGGTAGAACTCTCAACCAAACTCCGAAATCTGGAGCCATGCCATTTTCAAAACAAGTGGTCTTGATTGTCGTGGACACTTTCTTGGATTCCAGTAGTAGTGGTTGGAGTTTCCTTCTCGTCCAGGCGTTATGGTGAAGCAATGCTCAAAGCCTCGTTGCGTAACGTATGCTTGCCGCATCCCTTGCACCAATGCGCTCCCTGGGTAAACAAAAAAGGACTATACAGGCGTGCTCTCAGTCAAAGACGACTTTTTTCAATTATAACCGCTGCAAGAGGCTAGTACAGATATCTATAGTCTGAAGGAGCGACTGATTGACGGTATAACCATTTTTCGGGGCGGGGAACTGACGCTAGAAGCCACCAAACTTTATCGCCCGAACAACTTTAAGGAATTTCATGACAGCGTTTGCAGCACTCGAAATCGTTCAATCGGCAATGTGAGCAAGGAAATTCTATCCTTCTATTTTATAAACCGCTAACTCGATGTGTCGGTTTGTATGTATGTGTGTCTGTATGTATGTATGTATGTATGTAAGTATGTATGTCGGTGTGTCCATCCGCAAAATGAAAATGAAGTGAAAAGGAAGCTCATGGTAAACAGACCATAGCACATTCGGTTATGGAGTGTTCATAGATGGCGAATAGGCGATTAGGCGATCTTTTATGAGAAAAATATACGAATCGATTGGGCGATTAGGCGATTAGGCGAGTAGGCGAGTAGTCGATTAGACGATTAGGCGGTGAAGACTACATATGTATTGATCACATTGCTCCGCCCATAGGGCGTTGTAGGCGAGTAGGCGAGTAGGCGAGTAGGCGAGTAGGCGATTAGGCGATTAGGCGTGTAGGCGATCGCTCGATGGGCGGAGCAACAGATCAATACGTATCCTTACCTTATCGCCTACTCGCCTACACGCTTAATCGACTACTCGCCTAATCGCCTGATCGCACGTACGATCGCCAACTATAAACACTCCATTAGCTCGCAGTGCTTAAGCTCTCGATGTTTTGCTATGGCATGATTTTGTATCACCCAACGGCTACATAAACACCTACTAGACACACTTTCACTCATTCCACATGGAGCTGCGGTAGCAGCTGGACGGTAGTGATGGGGAAGAGGGGAGGGGAATGGGGTGGAGAGAAGGTAACCAATTCCTAACACTTCCAAGTACAACCAAGTGTTGAAGTCCCGTTTTAACGTGATTTCATGGCATGATGATGCTTTTCACTATACGATACTCCTTTTCTGTTTATTCGCATCCTTTCCACAAGATTTGCTGTCATAAAAGGTAGCGCAGGGGGTAGCGCAAGAAAGGGAGGTCCCGGCGGTTGACGGGGACTAGTCTGGTTAATTATAATTTGAATCCGCGTGAAAGATGTGCCTTTGGGACGCTTTTATCCGAAGAACTAAAAAAAATCCGCTCATGTTTCCGGAGTCTTCGGATTAAAACTTGAAGACACTGCTTGTACGCTGTGATTAATGCACCTCTCAAGGTCTTCAACTCGAATATTGTGGGTAGGTCGGGATGCTAATGATGCATTCTGCTTCTTACAGTTGTTCAAAGGAGAATCTGAGTTTCTGACTCATTTGCCAGACACGGGGTATTTCATAGTTTCAGCGATTTGCGTGATTCCTGTGCGCACACTCAATGAATTGTGCGCAATTCATATTCCTCTACTTGTCAGCATGAACCCATGGGCCGTTACAGTTCTATTTGCGCCTTCTTAATTTCATTTCTGCGTCATTCTCACGGTCACAGGAAATAAATACATCGGCACAGCTTCTTTCGAGAAAAGGTTAATTCGAACTTTTGCTATGACTAATCCCATGTCTATGACTTGTCCAGTCCCTCAGTGTCAAATAAGATCCTCATCAGAACAGGTAGCACTCCCCCCTGTATGTCCTCTCAAATTACGAGATTCATTGGAGTACTTTCAAGTGAATAAAAGTATTCAATCGGCAAGTCCCAAAGATCTCTGGAGCTATAACGAGACGGCCATCAGTCGCGTTTCGGAACATAGAAGTGGAAACATCTTAGTTTTCCTACACAGGAACACCTATATTTCAACCTGATATTGAAATTTTTCCAAAATTTGAGTGGGACCAGTCGATGAGGATATCATGAAAGTGTGTTTCAGCTTTGCAATGAGACTTTTGCTCTTTCTAATTCTTATGAAGTTCCATTACGCCAGGGCCCAAGATAGCTGCAAGGGCGAAGATGTTAGTACTGTATTTGATTCCTATCATTTTAGCTTAAAGTTTTTTTTTCAATTTTATTACAGATTCGCATTACTGGAAGCACTTGTAACAACGACAAACAGTGTGTGAATTACAATAACTACAAACTCGAAGGAGGAGTATACTGCACTTCTAACGAGGGAACTTGCTGTATTAGTAGGTTTTCGTGATAGTTAGCCGTTGCAAAGAAGAGGTTTTCACCTTCTCTGCGATTACCTGCTCACTGCTGTGAACAATTGCTGGCTCATCAGACATAATGGATGAGAGAAAGCGCACCGCTCTTTTGCATTTCGCTGAATCACTCATTCTCCTTCCTACTGCAGGGTGGGCAAAAATTATGGTAACAAGAGATGCCGCCCGGAATTTTGGTAAATTGGGAGTTCTTGCTGTGAATTCATTTCGATCATTTGGTGCCTGTTTTCATCTGCATCACGTGAAATGTGTCAGTTGCGGATTGGACAATACTTTAATTTTTGAAAGTAAGAATCACTACGTTGCTTCGACGAGCTGTTTGGTTGTATTACACGGATGAAGAGGAGGTAATAGACTACGATCCATCACCACAGCAGGTGGTTGCCAGGTTCGGTCTGCGGTTGATTCACCTTGGTCGCAGGCTGCAGTTGCAAAATTATTTATAAGGATTGTCAGGCTACTTCTGACCTAAACAGTTGCATAAAGAACGCATGTGGATGGCCTCTCTGCCCATCTAACAGTACCCGGTGTTCCACCAAGACTGTTCCCTATTTTGCTGAGAACTTACGCTAGGTGTCAAGACACTGCGGATGAAACACCAAATACGGAGATCGCGTGCTCTCCTTAGTCCTACTATATATAATTCGCTAAGTGTGTCTGTGTGTGTTTGCCACAAAATTCATAGCGCACGGCCCAGCTGTCGCGAGGAGTTGATGCCAAGATATGATATAGCTGGTGGGACGGGAACATATATGGCGTGGAGCAGAAAGTGATAACAACTGGTAAGGACTGGAAAAAAGGGTAAAAACACAGGAAAATTCACAGCGCGTGACCCAGTAGCAGCGAGGCTACTGGGTCACGCGCTGTGAATTGTTGCTTCTTGAATATGATATAGGGGGTTGGACGGAAACATATGTGACGTGGGATAAAAAAGTGATAAACTTTGATAAGATCCGATAAGGAGGCTCAGAACGTAGATGTGGTGAAATTTACAGCGCGCGGACCAGCAGTCGTCAGGAATTGATTCCAAAATATGATATAAGGTGGTGGGACGGAAACATGTGTGGTGGTTGACAAAAATTGACAATAGTTATAGTAACTGATGAGGGGGTTAAAACACAAAAGTCACATGTTTATAGTGCACATTTCAGCATCAATCAAGCCTGTTTTCTGCGTTGCGGCTCGGAAGTACGCGACAACGCCGCTAAAGTCTTACGGAACTGGCTTGTGGCCACTATCATAGCTCTTGAGCGAGTTGCAGCGCACAGCCCCCTAGCACGCAATGTAGACAACGGTGTAGCGGTAAGCATTCGAATATGGTAGTTGGTAGTAGGATAAAGGGATAGTTGCAGGATAGTTGAACCTTAAAGCAGGCAACATCACACTCGTCTAGTCCCGCTCCTTCCTTTTTCAGGAAGAATTATCATTTTGAGCTTTGCTTACGATATTCCTCGCTTCCTGTTTATTTTTAGATAATTTGGCACCTACAACTTCACAATGAACTTCTTTGTGACCCTATCGAATTCGATGTGAGAGGGTTGCCTAAGAGATTGCAAAGATGGGCTCAGTTAGGCGGCTACACCCTTGCTATCCCTTCGCGTTCCATTGATGTAGAGGCAGACTACTTCACTTACGCTTTTGTCCTTACTGCCTGCGCTTTCTCGGAGCCCGGATGTTCTCGCACACCATATCTTACGTGTTTGAGTCCGGGTCAGTGCCGTGCATTTACCATGTCAGTGTGATGCTTTCCCTTTGCCAAGAATCGTTCTTTGCGCAGTGGCTTCTGGCGACATCTTGTAACTAACTAGTCACTTGCAGTGCGTTTCATAAACATACCAGTTTAGCTCCGCATGCTATCGCACCCATGACACAGTATGCTTTAGTAGATAGCCTGTGGAGCGTTGGGTCTCACTCAATTTGATTGTTTTGTGATATGCGCTAGCTAACCTTGGTTGTTGATAAACAACCACCATGAATCGAAAGTCACGATAACTTAGCGGTCGAATAGTAATCGATGTCAAAGGAAGTGATTACGGAAAAAAAATCCTAGCATCGGGGAAGATCCAGCGCCAAACAGAGCAATTACTTGGCCGCCGAGGAAGCGATATGTGGCGCTTACACCGGTAAAGGTGCTGTGGCTGCTGAGCAGGACCTCCGAAGCACTCCGCCCCCA
Source organism: Teladorsagia circumcincta (assembly GCA_002352805.1). Classification (NCBI taxonomy): domain Eukaryota; kingdom Metazoa; phylum Nematoda; class Chromadorea; order Rhabditida; family Trichostrongylidae; genus Teladorsagia; species Teladorsagia circumcincta. Next base: position 56,642 of record KZ346079.1, on the reverse strand, counting down.
GAAGCGTTACGCCCACCGGTCACTCAGTGGCTTGGGCGAGCTGTGTTGCCGCTGCGGCGCGGTTGGGGCACCATACTTGGTGTTTGTAATCTGATGTATCGTACGAAAAAATGGAATTTCCCGTTCCCATAAGTTATCAGCTGACTCACTTTTATGCGATCATCCTTCAGTTGTTGACATAATTAGCAATATAAATTTCCATTAATTGTTTTGTCGTAGAACTAACCAGAAATTTTTATATATGGAGCTGAACCATCGCGGACGTAGCCTTTCATTGATTGTATTTTTGCCGTTATCAGTCCCGTGGTGAATTTCATGCATGTTTTTCTGTTTAGTTTTATTTTATCGGTACATCACTTTTGTCTCGAGAAACTCCTTCCGTTGGAAGGAGATTCTGAAGGCAAAAGTGAAGTGACGATAAACAAAAAATAAAACTCTTTATGATCAGCTGAGTTTGATTTGGCATGGTGCCACCATGCGTTGCGTAACTTCGTCCACGCGCCCGCGATCTTAGCCGCTGTCCGTCTGCGGGCCGCATTGAACGGCCACAAAGGGGGATCCCGTTTCTCAATTCCTTGACGTTTTCGTTTGCTTTTTTCGTCACTTTCCTACCACTGAGAACCCCCACGTCAACTCTAACCCCCATTTCGCCCTAGCGTAATCGCTGCCTTTAATGAGTGACGAATGTTGAAATAGAAATCCCAGTTCTTATGAGTATTTCATTAACAACCATTCTACACTCCTAGGAGTTCTAGGTAGAGTAGCGGTCGAATGGCGCCGACAGCGCGACTAAAATAAAGTTTCAATGTAAATGTGAATGAAATATTGTTGTAATGATTGAAGTAAAACGGGCTCTGATCTAGTATCTGGTTTAGAGTGAGCTCTACATTTTAACGCAATTCGTTATAATCAGCCCTTTTCAATTGTTATCACTTTCTGTTCCTCACCGAACATGTTCCCGTCCCACCCTCCACATCACTTGTCAAAACCAACGCTTCATTGCTGCTAGGAAACCCGTAATAAATTTTGTGAAATTCACGTTTGCCTCTTATCAGCCCATTTCGGCCGTTATCACATTTTACCTTCACCTAATACCAGTTTGGTCCCCCGTCAAGTGCCGGAACCTTGCCTCCCTGCGATACGCCTTCCACTGTACTCCTTTCCACCTATAACCCCAAAGTAGATGGGATGCGTATGCAAACCGTACTTTTAGGGATTGGATTTCCTTCCCTCCTCTCCTTCCTCCTACTCTTCCCCTTCACTACCCTCTAGCTGCTACTGCAGCACCAAGTGGAATGACTGAGAGTTCCTCAAGTAGGTGTTTATATATAGCCCTTGAGGTGATATCAGAATCACGCCATGGCAAAACACTGACAGCGCAACCACTGCGAGTTACCTAGATTTGTTAGCGGTTTGTTTATTCCATGAGCTTCCTCATCACTTCATTTTTATTTTGCGGACATACATACATACATACATACATACATACATACATACATACATACATACATACATACATACATACATACACCCATACAAACCGACACACCAAGTTAGCGGTTTATCGGTATCAACGATTTATTTCTGCTGGGACACCCGCTATAATTTTGTAAAATCTACGTTTCGGTGCCTCTTAACAGCCCTTATCAGCCGTTATCACTTTCTGAACCCCACCAGAAATGTTCCCTTTCCACCCGCTACATCATATCTCCTAATGATCTCCTGATGACTGCTGGGACAAACGCTAAGAATTTCGTGACAAACGGACACACAGGGGCACACATTGACACACACAGACACACGGACACACGCGGACACACACAGACACACACGGACACACGGACACACCCACACATAGCGCTTTATAAAATGTAGACCAGATTGGTCTCCCGTCCCCGCCGGGTCCTTGCTTCCCTGCGTTACGCCTTCCGCTGTGCTCCTTTCTACTTGCGACACCAAAACCTCGTAGAGAGGATGGGTATGCACAGAAAAAAGATGTTTCACATGATAGAGAACATCAGCACGGTCATGACATGGCCTCAGAACATCTCAATACTTAACTGTTCCTTGGGTTGGCTGGGATTGGTTCTCTCTACTCCCCATCCTTCTCCTTCTCCTCCTCTTTCCCTTCTACCCTCCAACTGCTTCTGGAATGACTGAGAGTATCCTCAACTAGATGTCTATGCAGCCGCTGAGGTGATATCTTAATTATGCTACCGCAAAACACTGACAGCGAGAGTCCAGCAAGCTACCCAGATTTCATAGCGGCTTGTTTATTCCATGAGCTCCTTATCACTTCATTTTCAATTTGCGTGCGGAAGGACAGACAGAAAGACATATAAACCGAAATACCAAGTTAGCGGTTCATAAAATAGAAGGGTAGTAGTAGGGATGAGCCCTCCCTCAGAATTCCCCATTTAGGATGGCAGCCACTTGGGAATATTCTAGGATTACCAGCGAAATTCTCAGCACGAACAACCCATACTCAAATTTTGGCACCAGCATGAATATCGTGACCTGTTCATCAGTGCTTCCACTTTTTGCGCTATTCCATAGGGAGGAGCGCTCCACAAGAATGTGAACAACTTGCTAGTTGATGGCACTCATGAAAGTATTATAGTCTACTACAATATAATCCCATTTTTACGCTTAACATCGAAGAGCTGACTAGGTTGCAAAGCTCTTCATTGGTTCCGTCCCAAGCTTCAATGGCCAACTACTACAACTCAGCTTTGATCAGGAACCAGTAGTCATTCCAAGACTTTCTAGCAGCGATACATTTTTTTTCATCGATGATGTATCGTTACTGCAAAGGGTCCTCTACAGAATGCTGGTTCGGAAGACCACCCATCCCTCAGTGCACTTGCAGTGGCCTATCCGACCCATAGTTCTGCAGTAACGTGTAAGGAGCTCACCGTCACAATATGCATATTGCCCTACCATGTAAAGACCACCACGAGACGTACCCAAAATCTCGTTTGGAGAAGATGTTAGTGGGGCACCCGATGATCGTTATAAGAAATTGTCATTTTCTTAGAGTGAGTTCATAGTTATAATAAAAACCAACCCTATTATACAGGGTGGCCAGAAATTACGGTAACAAGATACAGTGATGGGAAATGCATAGGGACAGGGAGGCACATGTGGACACCAACAATATGTTTATGGGAAATTACTAAACAAAGTACAACATCACCTCACAGACTGGGCGCTGTCTGCATTTATACCTGAGTGAAGTCATCTCGGGAACGCATCGTGCCTTTTGTGCAGGTGGGGTGACATTAGGCTTGTCCTAGAATCTTTTTTGTCCATTGATGCTTTAGTGATACTGCATCCCACCGCCTTCAGTAGACTCCGTGTAAAATAACCTACTTGCTTTGAAATGAGAAAATAAGGTTGCCACCCCTTTATTGTCGTGAATTTCCGAAAGCTATGGTGCACCGACTGCACTATAGACCGACTGCACACGAGGCAAATATTGTGCAATATTTGCACAATATTAGCTTTGGGTGCAGTCGGTCTATCTTGCTTGTGTGCCTAGAGGTTTCTCTTCGGGGTAACTTCAGCCAGGTGTACTTACCAGGCTTTAGGAAATCGAGGTATCTTTTTGCGTTCTTGTTACCGTAATTTCTTCATTTCGCCCTGTTAGTATTACTGCACCACCGACAAAGGCTTTGGAGAAGCTTTTGCGTGATAAAATCGTATCACGTTTCAACAAGCACAGTCGTATTCCCTCTGAACAGCATGGTCTCATTGCTGGGGCTTCCACTTGTATTCTCGTGGCAGATTGTACCTCTGACTATAATCTCGCAATCAATGAGGGAAAAGGTGTTGACATAATTTATTTTGACCTATCCAAAGCATTTGATAAGGTCAGCCATGAGAAACTTCTCCTCAAGCTTTGGCGGTTAGGTATCGAAGGCCCCATTCTTAGCTGGATTCGATCTTACTTGAAAGATAGACACATGTATAATAGAGTAAGAAATCAATTTTCGCAAAAGTATCCTTGCACGAGTGGTGTTCCACAAGGAGGTGTTTTGTCACCTCTATTATTCGTGGCATACACCTACGACCTGCCTTCCTATTTAAATGCAAACCAACTAGTGAAAGTTAAGATGTACGTTAAGATGTATCTGATGACATTAAAATATGCGGGAGTTACAATGAGCAAAATTACGACAGTGTATACCAAGCCCTGACCCATTCCATTCGTAACATGATGGAGTGGGCTGAGGATTGGGGAATACCTGTGAATTTTGCAAAAACCTCAGTACTTCACCTAGGGAAAGCTAGAATCACACCATATACAATTGACGATATTACACTCGCTAGTTGCTGTGAAGTGCGAGACCTCGGGTTCCTCGTGAATTCTGATCCGAATTTTTCGCATCATATTGATGTTATGGTTCGTAAGGCATACATGGCCTTATTTGCGATTTTCAGAAATATCCGATCCAATTCAATCTTTTTGAAACTCTACAAATCATATGTTGTTCCCATACTGGAGTATGGTTCACAGATATGGAGTCCTCATATTAAGAAACTTCAAGCAAATATTGAAAAGGTTCAACAGACGTTTACCAGAATTTTGATGTATCGATGTTATGCGGACCCTGCCTATCCACAAGCTCTACCCAATTACAAAAGCCGTATGCTTCGTTTGAATCTTAAATCACTGCTGTACATGAGAGTATTCAACGATGTCGTATTCTTCAAACTGTTGAAGGGTGAACTAAAGTTGAAACCGAGCAAGTACTGGATTATAAGACCGAGTAGGGGTTGCACCAGTTTATTATCACTCCAATGTCCCAGATTATACAGAAATCATCAGGTCCAGGTTTTTAACTCGCTACGTTTTCGTGAAGCGAGATTGCTTCAATTATTATTACCGGAGGATTTGCAAATAGCGCAAAACACCGAATCGTTCAAAAGGAAATTGGGGAGCATTGACTTACTTGCCTTATTGGGCATCAACGATTTCGAATAATTAATGTCTGAGACCTTTCCGCTTATGGGTAAACTAGCTTATTCAGATCAATGTTTCTGATTTATAGCTGATTTAGTTGCTGATGACTTATTGTAGCGCACCTACGAGTGCATTGTAATAAATAAATAAATAAGTAAATAAATAAATTTTTGGCCACCCTGTATATAATCGGCTAAGCGGTCGTATGTGTGCGTGTGTGGGTGTGTGTGTATACGTGTGTGTGTGTGGGTGAGTATGTGTATGTATATGTATGTGTGTGACCGGAAATTCATAACTTCGCTCCCATTGGGCGCAGAGCGCTCGAACTTTTAGGAGATATAGGGGACCGGACGCCAACATCGATGGTGGGTGACCAAAAGTGATAACTACTGATCAGAGCTGATAACGGACGTTGGAATGCCGTGTCACCAATCTCGATACGCCGTTCGCGTTGACAGTGGAGAATTGGTACTCACAAAAATCACGTGGTGTGTAACGGAGACCCAAACAAAAAGCGAAAAAAAGCGAAAGCAAGTGACAAAGCTGATATCGTGCGTCGGAATGCCAAAACCATCAGTTTCGTCATACCTTTCGCATTGACAGCAACATGTTTGTATGCTATGTGGGATGAGGTCTGAACCGGAATGTTGGATGAAAGAAAGTGGCTGCAGCTGATAAGAAGTGATAAGGGGCGCCAGACTGAGAATACCACCAAATTCGTGGCGGCCTTCGCAGTGACAGTAGAACTTCGGCTCTTACATACGGTAAGGACGGTCCCACGTGAACACGCATAGTGGGTGATGAAAAGTCATAGCAATCAATTTTTGTTGGTAAGGGAGTTTGTGATTTGAGTACCACCATTTTCGCTGTATTCTTCGCAATGACGGTAAAACCCTAGCTTCAATAAATGACGTCCGAACACAGACTCTCCAACTTTGTTGCAATCACCGCTGCGAGCAATGAAGATGGCGGCGTGTTGGTGGTGAGGACAGGTAGTCATAATGAGTGTATCAAAATAAGTAAAGCAACTGACTGTGCACCCATTCGAACTAGGTCCAAGCAAATGACGTCTTCCTCGCCAATTCTTCATTCTTCACCGAGCGAAGGATGTTGGGCCGTTAAACTACCCGGACTTGAACCAGTGGTGAATTTCCGTCAGTTAGGCATGGCTTGCGCTCGGATGCTCTGAGATTGGTCATATTTCGCTCATACACCGTTGCTAATAGCGGAAAAATTATTAAAGCGCTAAAACATTCGAGTTCAATAACAATGCTGAATGTTTCAGAGTACTGATAAGCACCAGCTTCATCTCGCATGCTACTACGCGCACCACGGGGTGTCTTCAATGAAATTGAAAAAACTTGATCTCGCCCATTTTGTTCGAAGCATCCTACTACTGGTTTCTCAGCCATGTGACATAACATTCTGGGGTGTCCAGTTTCAAGCCCACCATGTGGTTGCGTGCGGAGCTAGACTGGTAAAACTGTAGTGAGCAGAACCGTAGTGTGAAAAATTCACTAGCGAGCTTATAACTATGATACGCCTGCCCTATAAGTGATGAATTCACTACTTGTAAAGATTGCTTCGAACATGCTGCCTTCAAGGTACAATTTGACAAGCACATGTATTAGGCTGTTGCAATATCGCACAAATTTAGTTTCACCCCACTAAGTTGCCTTTGAATCTCTAGGGGTACTTGCGTATTCATTCAAAAAGGGAAATCTAGGAGTAAAATCACCAGATTCCATCGGCCGAACCATTATACTTTTCACATGAATCTTATGGAGTACGACTATTACGAGAGCACACGTTAATGTTCTACGACATCCTGAGGAACTAAATCCAGCTCATGCAGTCACAGCAGCCCTTCATAAAAAAAGCTACATACACCATCATGCATTGTCTTGGCGAGGAAACATAATGATCTTATGAAGTTACTTCACAAAAAATCACCAGCAACAAGGTACGAGACGGAGTGGAATTTGACCTCTTGGCTAAACAGCTATTGTCACGCTCCATCCAAAGGCTAATGGTTCGAATCAACGTTGTGCTTGTGGAAACGATTTGGAGATAACAAAACAACCTGACTCTCAGATCGATAAAGACGTTGAGCTTCTGCGTTAGGTATGCCAAAGGTTAACACAATAAGGGGTATCCTCCTCTCGTTGGTGGTGAACAGTTGCTATCCCAAAAAGCTTTGTTCACGTCCGAAAGACGACATTCACAGGGTGTCTCATGAGTATTGCACCACACTGAATTCAATTCTGTGGGAGTCAATAGCCTTTTTCTGAATGTCAGCACACCTCCACTCACTATAACCTGTCGCGAATAAGTAAGCCGAATTTCACGGCCCACCTTTCGTTCTGCATCTCATAGTGCCCTTAAATCTTAACAGAATACATAATCTCTCATGCAGCTGGGTCGGACCCGGTAATGCAAAGATTTTTACGCTCCATAGCCTAGCGTGTATTAAAGAAAAGAACTGTAAATGTAGACCGTGGATTGCGGTCATATAACAACGGTTGACACTCAATAATGAGCTGCATAAACTCGACGGCTCAATCAAATCGGAGGAGCATGAAGGAAACAAAACGTGGGGAAAATGGCGATTTCGTGGGAACCGCCATTATAGATTCAATTCAAGTTCAAACTATGAAGCAAAGCAACAAACTTCAAACATTGAGGATGCTAGCGTGAGGTCTCTGGGATGCCTGAAAGGAAAAGCAATGTTCTGTAGAAGCCGATCACTATCATGGTCTGGGAAAAGATTTCAGATACTGATTCCACCTCCAGATCACCACCACTTTCTGTTGAGAAGTGGCTAAAACTCGATACCAAGACCTAGCTAACGAATTTTTAGGGCATTATCAGTTACCAGAGTATCTAGCCTTGTCAAAAAAAACAGCAACGTTTTGATCAACGAAAAGTAGCTTCTGCACAGAAAGCAAAAATTAATGAGGACTGGCCCATCATACTTCCGATTCCACATAGCCAGTTCAATGGCTCTCATATCCTGCACTCAACAAGACATCCAGCTAGAGGAGCTAAAGCCTTTTCTCCAAAAAGGTTCGAATAAGACACCCCAGGATTATGCGGGCCGCAGCAGAGTTGTGCTCGAAGCAACTGGAAGCCATACTCACAGCAGCAGAGAGACATTGGATAATGTGCATAGCCATTTGAGGATACGTGTACTTCGGAAGAAGTCATAAGTGAAAAAACGTGGTGCAATACTTATTGGACACTATGATGCAACAACCAATAAATATGGTTGAGTTTTATATATGAAGACTTTGCTCCGAAAGGACGAGTTGCAGAATTTCCACATTGTAGGATAAGAGTTCAGACAACGTTCGCTAAATATTTCTTTTGATGAAGTGATTACACGAGTAGAACAGCAAAAAAGATTAGGGAAGCGAATTTATTTCTGAATGATCTTAAAGCAACAGTCTCAGCACGGTTCCAAAAATTCTATGGTATGGGGTGGAGATGATGCGCTAGCCCTAATCAAGACCATAGAAAGTGTCAGTAACCAAAAACTCTCTTTGGAAAGCCACAAAGAAGCCAGGAAGACGCCGTCGACAGGGGCGGTCGCAAAGATCTTAGGGAACGCCTATTTGCCAATCATTGCCGCGTCTTTTTCATGGGATTTTCTTGCTTATTTCTTCGATTGTTGTATTACTATTTTTATATGATATATATATATATGATACATATGTACACATACATATATATGATATTAGGTTGAGTCATAAGTAATTGCCGATTTCTTCATACCCGCACCATCTCTACCAAACGATATTTGTGTTACACCCCGCAAAGGAGTATGTAGCGACCTAAGTGTCCTTTCATAATACGAAATCCCACCGTACATACTCGACTGCAAGGAGAAATAATGCCGTTCATTTCAACACATATTCGTCACTGTCTACTTTGCAAGTTCCGTCTGGGGTCCGCAGCAAGAGGAGCCTGTCGTAATATTTGTGAATTAGGAGGGCCAGGGTCGCTAAAAGAAATATCTGTTGAAAGTGGATCGGGAAACTCCCTCAAGGCAACTACGGTCCTGAAGATTCGGACACCCAG
>KZ346079.1:0-10270 GCA_002352805.1 Teladorsagia circumcincta | reverse complement strand
GGTCGTTGACGGATATATGATAGATATAGATAGATATCATATAGATATAGATAGATATCATATATAGATATAGATATGAGTATCATCACATATAAGATTGATAATAATCAGAAAATAATAAGAAGAAGAATCAGCGTCCCATCACCCCTGTGATGCGTGCTATAAATTCCGTGACACACACGTGACTTCATGTATAATAGGGATATTCTCCGCAAGGTGGTCGAGGAAACTTGGAAAGAAAAAAACACATTTGCTCGCTCATTGGCTTGCTTCCTTATTTGAACCCCACACGTCGCCATTATGCTGTGAGCCTTCCTTAGTGACCCATGCATTACTGCGCGGCAATTCCCAGCGCAAGCCCCCTTCGTAATCCACCGACGTCTCAAAGATGTCAGAAATGCGGACATATATGAGGTCGGGCTTTACCTGTCATAACTCTAGAATCTTTGCTAGGCTAGTGCTCTATCTGGATTTGCTAGCACACTTCGCTCAGTTTCCAACACTAGTGAGCATGCATAATGATCACCGAAAGGATTTGTGGGAAACCAGCGGAAACACAAGGATTTCATGTCGCGTTTTGAGCTGAATCCGAAAGATAGGTACAAACTCCATATTAAAAATCTTCGAGACTCTACGAAGATGCCTACAGTCAATATTGTTCACCAGTTTAACTCCGCACACTACCGCGTGCATGAGACGGTAGGCTTTGGTGAGAGTGGACAGTCTGTGGAGAGCTTGATCCCACCGCTGAAAAACCCAACACTTTGTTGCTTTGTGAAACACATTAGCATACCTTCAATGAGCTGCCTTGTCTTGCTTAAGCTCACCGTCTGATACACGCGGTAGAGTGCGGAGCTAAACTGGTCTTCAAAAACAACCACCATTAATCGAAGGTCAGGATAATTTAGCGGTCGAAAAAAAAATTGATGTAATGATGTTGAAATTATCGTAATCGTATTTCTTTCAACAACCAAACCAGTACCTTCCCAGGAACTATGGGAGAGTAGCGGTCGTGGCGATGACAACGCAAATGAAATAAAGTTTGAATGATTGAAATAAACGCGTTTCTATCTGGAACTTGGTTTCTAGAGGCCTTTACATTTACGCATAAATTATTATCAGCCTTTATCATTTGTTATCACCTTCTGTCCCTCACCAAACATGTTCCCGTCCCATCCTTTACATCACTTGCTGGAGCCATCACCACTGCTGCTGAGACACCCGCTGTGAATCTTGTGGGATTTTCATTACAGCGCCTCATATCGCCTATTTCTGCCCTAATCGGCCGTTATCACTTTTTGTCCCCCGCCAAATATGTTCCCGTCCTGCCCCCTATATCATATCTGATAGGCAGCCCTTCAATGTTGCTGGCCCGCGCGCTATGAAGTTCGTGATCGTTGCGTTCTACCGCCCTTATCGGATCTTATCAGCTGTTATCATATCACCTTTGGTTCCCCACCAAATATGCTCTCGTCCACCCTCCTATATCATATCCTGAAACCAACTCCAGGTGACTGCTGGGACATGCGCCATGAATTTCGTGACACACTCAAACACACACACGGACAGACAGACAGGCGCTATGAAAAATCGAGACTAGTTCATCCTGATGCAATCCCAGTTTTGTTGGGCAGGGCAGTGAGACTGCTAATCGGAGAGTAATTGGAGTCTGAGTCATTTTCAAAGCCAACATCGGAATAGGATACCACAGATGCATCGTGAATTGCGTAGGCGTGCCTTCGCCTATCTGATGATTTTGCCTCTATGTTGTTCGGCGTTTGAAAGATTCTGATCGAGAGTGATTAGAAAGGTAGCTCAAAAATGATGTCCGAAAATTAACTGTCAGCAACGGGGCAGCATGTAAATGCTGAATAATTGCTCGGGTACGATAAGTGGGTTCTACGTCGCAAAACCGCTTCGCTTTCAGATTATTCTTGAGATTTTTGCAGCAATAAATGTAAAGAGATTTACTCACTATGGGATAGGATAGAATACTATAAGATAAGGAGATACGGCTGCTAAGAATAAGGTGGACTCTAGCATGAAAATCGGATAGCCTATCATATCTAGCACGCACCCCTCGGCCCCGCTTCCACATCGATGAGTCTTGATTTTTGCCTACCGGAAGTGGTTTTCGGCGACTTTTCACTCCGTTGATAAGGCGCTACTGCCAGTGAAACTTAACGTGTTGAAACATTTGGCAGGACCCCTATCCACTCCAGTACACTGCATTTCTTATCGTCCCTGTGAGGATTATCGTGAACACTTCCTTTAATGTAATCAAAACAAACGAAATATTAATTAGCCTTCACAACTGCTTCCACTTGTGCGTGCACTACCATAAATTCACACGTGCTCCCGTAGTGTCTCATTCTAATGCGACTGAAAACATTTCGGGGATCTTTGTCGGAGAAGTGTGTGCTTGCTAGTATTTACCACTCCCGTGAACACATGAGTCAAGTACGCAATCATCGAAGCTTGAAAGGGATTTGATGATGAAGAAGAACTGAACCTCATTTCTACTATCATATTGAAGTTTTCTCTGGATGAGTTGGTCATTATGAAACAGTGCAATCTCAAAATTCGGATACGGGGAATATTCGAAGAAATTGTGAAATATGCTAGACAAATTTCCGACTGTGTATTACTCCGGCAATGCTAAACTGGAGAATGAACTGGTAATTAAAATGGCGCACTGCATTTGACCGGCGGATTTTGAGAAGGAACATATTTGTGCTTTTGAGATATAATCAATAAGATATGTTCGATAAAGTGGGAGGGAGAAAGTGGACAGCCTTAAACAATTTAAAATTGCAGCATGTCCTATGGCTGGCGTGAACTCTAGGACCGCGACTTGCACTGTTAAAGGCGGCGCATGCTATGAAAGTGAATACTGTGATGTCAAAGGATGTTGTGGTAAGTTAATCCAATGGTATTACCTTGAAATTTCCTGCCAGTCGGCGGGTGTGTCGTAGAATTCATACTTGCCGTTTTCGACGTAGCAAGAGCGAATAATTGCTCTGCCGTAGAACACAGTTGAGAAAAGGCGTGGGGACGAACGACATGACAGTCGTTTCTCGCAGTATCATTGGGTCAGCAGGAAAGTTTCATACAGTCTTCTGACAGCAATTTCTATCAGTGTACAAGTATGGTACACGTAAGATGAACATCCCGATTGCAGAACAATCAATGGTCGAAAGGAGTGATATTTGTGCTACGCTAGGGACGAGAGAACTGTTCAAATATCGCCCGGCATCCCACTAACCTTTCCTACAACGTGCAGTCTGACATTGTCATGCTGGAGGCAAACATTTTGGACAAAATCTTTACGCTAGTCGAGTACTCGCTGTCGATCCTGTAGCGTGTAGGCACGATAATGGCTCCTTCATGCAATAGTTGTCAAAGTATTGGCCCATGCACATTCCACCAGAATGACGGCATAGCCTTCATGGGTGAATATCTCTGAGAACCTCTTTCAGCGTTTATCCTTGACCCACTGTGCCTTCCTGTAGAATTTGGAAAAACAGATCCACTTTTTATCCTTGACCGACCCACTGTGCCTTCCTATAAAATTTGGAATAACAGATCCACTCATCGTGAGTGATGGGAGATGTCAGTCGTTCAATTTTCTTTGTGTAAGTTGGACAAAGACGAACGTCATCCACAAGATGATTGCGGTAAACAAGGTTGTGGTGATGTGGTCCAAATCCGGGCCTCTTCTTCGTTTCTTCTGCCCTACTCTTAGAATGGAAGGGACACGTTTTGAACACACGATAGCTCCCAGAGTGAGGCTGAGTTTAGAGGGGAGGGGTCTCTTACATCGCGCTCATTTCGGCCTGACAGCTCTCATATTGCAATGGAGTGGTAGAAGTAGTGTGAAATGGCACAGGTACTGACGGTCTGGAGCAAAATTGTGCACTGTACTGCAAGAACGGAGGTAAATAACAACACAATGTGTTTGTAAGAGCAATATCACCTTATCAGTTATTGTAATCGTTGTCGGTTGAACGCTGTCGAAGTAGGAGCAGACACACCAAATTCGAAAAGAGCAACAAAACTTCTCTGCCAACCTGACACTTGCTTGGCATGCCTCCAAAAATTAGTAGGAGCACCGACAATCAGTGCGAGAGCATTTGAATAATCTCACCCTCCACATCATATAAAGATACCATTTTAGCGCCGCACGCTACCGCGCGCATAAAACAGAAGGCTTCGATGATACTGTTCAGCCCAAGAGGCGTTAGTATCCTTCGTCAAGCGCTAGATTGCTTCTCAAATAAGATGGTTGACCGTTGCATAGGCTACCCATTTTAGCTAAAGTTCACTGTTTGATACACTCGATAGTGTAAAGCAAAAGTGGTGTCTGTTAACAACCATCATGCATCGAATGTCGAGATAATTTAGCGGTCATATAGCATTCGATGGTGAGATCAAGAAATGGAACTTCTCAGAACTTATTATCCTACTATGTATAAAGCGCTATGTCTGTCTGTCTGTCTGTCTGTGTGTGTGTGTCACGAAACACACAGCGCACGGCAGTCGCCTGAAGTTGATTTCATGATATGATATAGGGGGCGGGACGGGAACATAAATATTTGGCGGGAATTCGAAGATGATAGCTGCTGGCAAGGGCTGATAAAGGGCGCTGAAACGTAAATTTCACAAAATTCACAGCGGGTGTCCCAGCAGCAGTGAGGCACTGGTTCCAACAAGCGATGTGCAGGATGGGACGAGAACATATTTGGCGGAACCCGAGGGAGATAACAGCTGATAAGGTTGACAACAGCGGTATACGACAGAATGTAGAGGTCACTCAAAACCAGGTCTAGGTAAGGAGATCGTTTCATTCCATGATTTCAACTTAATTTTATGCGTTGTCATCGCCACGACCGCCACTCTCCCTGGAGCTCCTAAGAATGTCTGTGGTTGTTAGAAGAAATGTTATTGTGATTACTGGGTGTTTCCATTCAACATCATTACATCAGTTACTGTTCGACCGCTAAATTATCCTGAGCTTCGATTCATGGTGGTTGTTTACAAATCCGTTTATCTCCGCACTCCACCGCGCATATCAAACGGTCAGCTTTAGCAAAACAAGTTAGTCTATTAGGGTATGCTCGCGCGTTGCATGAAGCAACTACATAATTGTTGGGTTCTCCAGCGGCGAGACACAACGCTTCACAGGCTGTCCACCTTCGCCGAAGCCTAGCGCGTCATGCACGCGGTACCGCGTCATGCACGCGGTGGTGTGCGGAGCTAAACTGGTTGTAGAAACTTGGATTGAAGTCTCCTCGCGTTTCCAGCATATCGTTATCATCAGTACGGCGTTATCACTTACTGACACCCATGAAGCACGTACCAATCCCACTCCTTACATCACTTCTTGGTATCAACGCCCTAGTGATGTTGAGATGCGCCTCACGAATTCCGTGAATTTGCGTTTTAGCGCTTCTTGTCAGCTCTTATCAGCCCTTACCATTTTCTGTCCCCCACCGAACATGTCCCTGTGCCACCCTGCGCATCACTCGGTAGAACCAACGTCTGGGGGACGCGCGCTATGAATTTCCTAAAATTTGCGTTCTAGCTCCTCTTATGAGCTCTTATCAGTCGTTATCGCTTTCTGCCTCCCACCAAATTAAATCCCATCTCACCGTTCACACTACTCTTAAAACCAACGTCCCACTGCCGTTGGGATGCGCTTTACGAATTTCGTGAGATTTGCCTTTTAGTGCTTCTTGTGAGCACCTATCAGCCCTTATCGCTTTCTACCTTCGACCAAATATGCTCCCTTCCCACCACCTATGTCATACACCAAAATCGACTCTTGATGACTGCTGCGACGCGTGCTATGAGTTTTGTGGCACGCACACCAACACACGCAGACAGACAGCGCTTTATATATCCCCACTACCATATTGTTCCCTCGTCAACCGCCGGGCTCCTGCTTTCCTGTGTTACGCCTTCCGCTGTGCTGCTATCCACCAGTGACATCAAGTTCTCATAAAGGGGATGGGAAAAAGATATTTTATAGAGTAGAGAGCATCATCACATTCATGATGTGACGTTACAACACAGCACGATACGCAACCGAACCTTTGGATTGTTAGGGATTGGTTTCCTTCTCTCCTCCCCGTCCTCTTTTCTCTCTTCCCCTTCACTACCCTCCAGCTGCTACTGCAGCCTCATGTGGAATGACTGAGAGTGTTCTCATGTAGGTGTTTATATGCCGTTGCCGTTGAGGTGATATCACAATCATGCTATTGCAAAACACTGACCGGGCAACTCTTGCCAGCTACCCGGATTTTTAAAAGTTTGGTAATCCCAAGAGCCTCCCTATCACTTCATTTTCATTTTGCGGACGGATAGACAGACATACACACAGACATACATACAAAACGACACACCAGAATAGCGGTTATAAAACAGTAGGATGTATGAAGCGCTATGTCTGCCTGTGTGTGTCTGTGTGCGTCACGAAAGTCACAGCGCACGTCAAAACGGTCACCTGTAGTTGATTCCAGGATATGTTATAGGGGGCGGGACGCGAAGATATTTCGCGAGGGTGCAAAGGTGATAAGAGCTGATAAGATTCGACAAGGAGGCTGAAACACAAATTTTACAAAATTTACAGCGGGTGTCCCAGAACCACTGAAACGTTGGTTCCGATAAGTGATGTAGAGGGTGGGACGGGAACATATTAGGTGGGGTTCAAAAAGTGATAACTGCTGATAAGATTCGATAAGGAGCGCTGGAATACAATTTTCACATTCACTGCGGGTGTCTCAGAACCACTGAGGCGTTGGTTCCGACAAGTGATGTAGAGGGTGGGAACATACTTGGTGCGGGTCAAATAACTGCTGATAAAACTCGGTAAGGGGCGCTGAAACACAAATTTCACATTCAGTGTGGGTATCCCAGAAGCACTGAGGCGTTGGTTCCGACAAGTGATGTCGAGGGTGGGACGGGAACACATTAGGGTCAGAAAGTAATAACAACTGATAGGGGCTGAAAGAAAATAACGGTATGCGCAAAAATGTAGAGGTCACTCAAGACCAGATTCTAGATGAGAAACGCGTTTCCAATCATTTCAACTTCATTTTATTTGCGCTTTCGGCACCATTCGACCGCTACTCTAACTAGAGTTCCTAGGAATGTAAAATAGCTGGTTATGGAATGCTGTCATGAATGCAGGAATTTTTATTTCAATATCATTATTCATTTGGTATTCGACCGCTAAATTATCCTGACCTTCAATTCATGATGGTTGTTTATGAACACCCGTTTAGCACCGCACTCCACCGCGCGTACCAAACGTGAGCTTCGTCAAAAAGAGGCAGTCAACGAAGGTTGCCTAGCACATTCTAAGAAGCAACTAAACAATGGGTTTTTACAGTGAGACCCAGCGCTCCACAGGTTACCTACTTCAACTAGAACCTACCGTGTCATGCGTGCGGTAGCATGCGGAGCTAAACTGGTATATATTTATGTATATATATGTATATACATATACAAGATCCTATCAGCGGTCATCACTTTTTGGACTCCAACGAATATGCTCCCACCCCACCCGCTACATCAGGGTCGTAAGACAGCGCCTCACTGCTGCTGAGTCGCGCGCCATGCATTTTGTGACCTTTGTGTTCTAACGCCTCTTATCAGAACTTATCAGCAGTCATCACTTTCTAGATCCTATCAAATATGCTCCCGTCCCATCCGCCACATCATAGTCAGAGGACAGCGCCTCACTGCTACTGGGTAGCGCGCCATGAATTTCGTGACTTGTGTTCAAACGCCTCTTATCAGATCTTATCAGCAATTATCACTTTCTGCCCCCCACCAAATATGTTCCCGTCCCTTCCCCTATATCATATCTCAAAATCAGCTCTTTACGACTGCTGGTACGCGCGCTACGAATTTCGGGACAATCACACACAGAAATATTTAGCGAATTACATATAGTAGGATTAGGTCGTGAAGAAAGTTCCCGCATTTTTCAACCTAAAATTCAAATGCATGTATCTCGGCTCATACAAAACTTCTTTATTGCAATAAATCTGTTGGAATCCTCAAATCTCTGGCAATAAGCGGCTATATTAGATTAGTCTTATTAGACTAGTTCCGCAGAATACCGGAATTTTACAGACGATTAATTCGGCAGAGGACGTTTCAGCATCACGTTTGGTTTTGAATCATGACTCGTTGAGGAAGCTATTCAGGTCATTGGAAAAGTGGCACAAAATAGGCAAAAGGTCTAGCGAGTAAGAAGCAGGGTCTACCGTTGTCACTCTTTGGAAATTTTTTACGACCCTCCCCCTTTCTGAGCGATCTCAGACGACCCCCCCGTGTAAGTAATACCTGTGCACGATATTGATCGCGTTTTGAATGTGCTGAATCGCGCCCAATGGCGCCCTGGCGATAGAGCGCGTTTGCCGACCGTGAACAGTCGGCGAACGGTGATTCTGAGATCCGGATGAACTTTTCTTTGTCAAATTTCGAATAGCTCCGAGGAATGCGGTGGATTTTGGATCAGCGACGCTCATCCTTCATAACCAAACCTAATACAGTCCATATCCCGAAGCTAGGGTAGGCGTGTAAGCGGAAGTGACGCGGCTGCTGCAGCACTTGATAGAAGTTGTGTGGATAATTTGTTGCCAGCATTCTTCGGTGATATCCATCAGGGTGTGTTGGAAGCAGCTTTTCTAGCAACTTCTATCAAAAGCGGCAGCAGCCACGTCACTTCAGCTTACACACCGGGTCTAGGATATAGACTGTATGTTCTCGAACTCTTCAAAATAAATAACTTATTTGAAATGGATAAATAATAAAATAAATAAATAATAATAAATAAATAACCTATTTTATACCAGTTGGCGCCGCACGCAGATGCGCGCACAAAACAGTACTGCGGCGATATGAAACAGTGCGGCAAAATTCTCAAATATAGCACGATACACCACGAATATTTGGCTTGCCCTTCTGAGCTAGATTCTATCCGCTTTCTTCTCTTTCTCCATGCTATCCCTAGACTGTATTGTAGCGAAGGACTCCCGGCGCAAAACGTGCGCCCCACAGACCTATGGCAATTCACTCACTCCTTCCTCAGCCATTGTCGGCTTTGAGAGGCTCTGTCTACTTCAGTGCAAGTCCCGCCCACCAATGGCATTTGACCTTTTCTTCTCGCCAACCTCTTCACACTTTTCTCCTGTCTGTAGATTGTCCCTAAGCCAATGTATAAGCTTCAAGGCAAGCACGCCTACTTTGATGACTACGCCTGCCCATAGCAGTTGGTCTCTTCCCTCCGTCAACCCCAAGCCACTTTTTTCCGGGTCTCCGGGATTATTTGAAATCGAGTTATAAGCCTGGTAGCCAACTCCGCCCACATCGATGTATGCCACGCCAGCATTGAAATCTAAACTACCCCTTCTCTTCTGACTTCTATATACATTTTTAGTGGTCGAGTTCTAAGTTTGGTAGCAAACTCCGCCCACTTCTGTGCAACCACGCCCACCTATAGATGTTGACCTCCCATCCGTAGCCAAACCCTATTACCTTTTTTCCCGGTCTCTAGAACTTCCGTCCACTCCTGCGCAAGCCACACCCACCTATAAGTCTTGACCTCCTATCCACAGCCAAACCCTATAGCCTTTTTTCCCTGTCCCTAGGGTTTCTTGGAACCGAGTTATAGTTTTCCGTGGATAACTCCGCCCACTTTCGTGCAAGCCACGCCCACCTATAAATGTTGACCCCTCATCCGTGGCTGAACTCTATAGCCTTTTTCCCCTGTTTCTGGGACTTCTTCGGACTGAGATATGAGTTTGTTTGCGAACTCCGCCCACTTTTGTGAGCACCACGCCCACAAATGATGATTAGCCTCCCCTCCTCCTCTGACCTTCACCCACCTTTTTTCGGCTCCCCAAGGCTTCTCCGACTCAAAATATGAGGGCTCTCAGAAGACGCCGTACACTTCAGAGCGCGCTCCGCCCACAGTGGGCTGCGCTCCCATCACGTCATGAATGCTGGGAACACCTTAGACATTGCTCCCTGCGCTGACTTTTTCTCTGAACTATAGACTTACTCCAAACCGAGTTATGAAATTTTTCATAAAGCACTGGTTTTTTGGAGAACGCCCCGCCCACCAGGGGCGGGTCCCCCTAATTCGATGTGGCTTACCAATGCACACCTCTACCTACTTTTTGGCCCAGTTTCGAGGTCAATCTGTCACTGAAATTGAAATCTTGTCGCCAGTACAGTTCATTTCGATGCACGCCAC
>KZ346078.1:29741-39982 GCA_002352805.1 Teladorsagia circumcincta | reverse complement strand
GGACCCTCTGTATACGACCCCTTCCCCTTTCCTTCGGCCAAATACGACCCCCTCGTTGTTCTTTGCGCAACGTAGTGTTGACCCTGCTTGTTGGCCCCAGCGCTGGTGCCGCTTGCCGTGGTTGTTGTCACCATCCGTGGCCTTGCTAGCAGCAATGCCCTTGTTGGCCTCCAGCATCAGCGGTGCTTGCCGTGTTTGCTGTTGCCATCCATTACCTTGCGAACAGCAATGCCCTTGTTAATAGGAGCTTAGCGATTTCGATTGGTTATCTGTTGAACGTAGAGGGGAAAGTGACTTTCACGCGTGGACATATGAGTGATCTCAAAGCGCGAGTCCGCATGGTTCCACTTATGCTTACCTTCCACCGAATAGTGTTGATGAATGAAGACATTTCGGAGAATTCCATTACACCTTTCATGCAGTCATCTTTATTCATAGATTATAAATTTTGTTGCAAAATCTAATATACTCTTATTATCGAACAAGCCCGGTGACTACTTCCTCCTCAATTCCACAGTCGTTGATTCCACGAATCATGCGGAAGAAGCCTATAAATGATGAATCAATAGCTACGACATCTAATAGTCGACATTCATTGCAGCGTTGAGTTGTGGAGATTCGGAATGCTACATAGGTGTTCATTAATTATTCGTATGCCATGCAGAAGGCTTACCTTTCTCTCCCCAGTCGTCATGCCACGAGTTTGCAATGATCCAATAGGGCGTTCCCTTTTCCTTTCCCCATCCAATTATCTTCACAGCATGGCCACCTGTTGCTCTACCAGCAGTGTGCTGTAACCAAGTATTGTAGGTTCCATTGAGATGGGTTGAATTATTTTAGGTGTCATGTCGAACTACTGCCGATGAAGTAACTTTGAAGAGGCTCTAATAAAATGCAAGCATTGTTCACATATTTTCACAAAAGTTGCAGCTATGTGTGTTCCTACCTTATAGATTCCTCTCGTGTAGTAGGAGAAGTCTTCATAAACCGTGTACCCAGCGACAACCGGGCCGTGCGTCATGATTTCTCTCTGGATAGCCTTCACCGAGTTTGGCAACTGGTAAGCCTTCCTTCCTATAAACGCAATCTATCCGCTCCGGCAATCGTATCCCAAAAGACCTCGAAGTTAAGGTTTTCGCCGAGATCAAGTCGCCACAGATTTCGCACGTACCGAATCGCTTATCCTTCTTGTAGGTGGTCTTGTAGCCCTTCTGACACGTTCTCTTGCATCTTGGAGTTGCCGCATCATCGTAGCATTCTCCATAGTATGGCTCCCTTCCATGGCGCCCACACGGAGTGATTTCATAAGGGCGGCAGCATCCCTGAAGACAGCTCCGTCAGAAACTTTGTTACTATGAGAAAGAGCTGAAAGAATGACCTGTCTGCCGTAGTTTCCACCAGTCACAACACCTTCTCTTACGAAGAATTGCCAAGCTTTAATCGGCCAACCACCATCACATCTGAATTGAAGAATGTTATTCATAGGTGAGAAATTTGCCTTACTGGTAATATGATAGGAACTTTTCCGCCCATTTATAAGCTTTCAGGCAGCCATCTCTAGGGTGCCCATTTGCAATATCGCATTCCTGCGGTCTTGATCCCACATTGGGATTAATGCCACACCAGCTGGGGCAGGGTTTCGTAAGGTGTTGTTGGATGGCTTACAGCACGCCTTTTACTGCAGGAAACTTCACCCGTCGTCTGTTCAGGTCAGCCTAGCCTCACTTGCCTGTCCCCATACGACTGTGCTACCCCATACGCCTGGTAAAATAACGTACTTACTCGCTTTAATGGTAACTAATCATGATATCATACCCGTAACCGCAGTATGAGCAGCATGACACGAGGTCTTGAGCCGAGATCAGTACCTAAAATTAGCCTTCTAAATCTATGACGTGATTTCAATAGCGTATATTTTGATACCTGTTTGACTCCCTTGCTAGCTATGCAAATTCGATCTGACATGGCTGCGGCCGACGACACTGCCCAGCATGAACCTATAGGAGAGATTCAGTGGTTTCAAAATCGCATTTTTCCGAGTACCCGTGGGGGCCATATGAGAGCGGCTTACCGCAGTTTGCTTGGTCACGGATGTAAAAGAGCGATGAGCAATTGGCCCATTCAACTCGAGCATCGTAGCTGAAAAAGCGAGGTTTTGGCCAGTGCTACAATTTTTGAAGAAGATCCATTGACTGTATCAATACCACAGCTGTCTTCCCCCAACGGTGCCAATGAGTTCAAACTTCCATGTGCTGAGCCTGTGTGATTCTCAAAAATAGCGACTGGTGTGACTTAAAGGCAATGGACACTATTGTGTGGGGACGGGGCGGTTTCGATGACGTCATAAATCATTGGTGGACCTCCCCTTCAGCGTGCTGGATGTGTGCTTGGACCACCTTTCAACCCCCTTCAACCAATCATATTGAATGGGTCATCAACGTCGCTCCGCCCTTCAGTCATCGTGTCCACTGCCTTTAAGGTTCAATAATTGCCAAGGTTCACCCCCTTATATCACCATATTTCAGTGAGCAACCTGGAATTTGTTGTGCCTACTGATTACAAGAAGTTCCTAGATTGCTCGCGCAGCGTGATAAGCTGACGACCAACCTTTCTGGGATTTCACCGTTGTCCTCCTCCTCATCTTCAACAACAGGCTGTCTATTCTGATTGACAAATCTCAGATCCATCAATTTGCTCTTGAAGCCAGGTGTAGGTGCTGACCCGACCTAAAAATAGTCATTCTCAAGGTAAATTATGCTTCCAAAATCCCAAATTTATGTCGACGACAAGTTACCTCGAAGAGTTTCTGGTTCTGTTTAAGGTACTCGACGAGTGGCTCACCACTGAGCACCTGCGCTTCCAGCGGAATTTCCGCTCGTGATAAGTAGATACAGATTACAAGTACAAGTAACTTCTGGAAAATAGGTCCATTTTAACCTAACAACCCGATGTGGCCATCACTCGCTGAGAAAATTGAGGAATAACTTACCATCGCTCTCGGCGTGTAGGGCAATCCACCCAAATCGTTATATATTCTTTGCGATAAGACGAATTGCACGTGAGGATTATGGGTGATTTCGATTAAAGGGGATTAAGAACCATGCGTAGGGAACTTAACTCCAAAGTACGGGGTCAGTTACAGTCAAGATCGGACCGAAAGTCACGTATGCTGAGGTTCGCTTTCGCCTACGCAATCGCGAAGGCGTCTCCTTTTTTTGGTGGAGATATTTTCTCAAATCCTCTTATTTTTATCTCGTCCCCCAGTGATGCCTTTCCGTCGTGTGGTGGGTTTATAAGAGAGAAAGAATGTGTCAAATTGACAGTGAATCCGATTGATGGCAAGATTAGACCGCTATCAAATGAGCCAAACTTCCTTGTGGCTCCAGAAAATTCTACACAAAAAGCCAATTAGTCTGAGGCGTTCCCTTTTGACGTCGTCCGAGATGAGGCAGGTGTCAGACTTTGCGCATCCGGCGACTCGCTAGCAATGCTGGATACGAACGATGCGCCAGCTGTTCGAATGATGCGCCAGCGACTCCATGGCGCATCCCAAAACGAGATTATCAGCGCTCAATGCTTTATATGAACTCGGCTAAGCCTTCGAGGGGTTCATCCTTTATCCATGTCTAAAACTTGAATGATAACAACCCACACAAACTATGTATTGCGCAGGCTAACCGTGCCTTCCATCAACCCGGGGTGGGTCATTTGGTAAGATATCAGTCTAAATAGATGAAAACACTGACTTGCACCTGCTTGCAACTCATTATGTAGGCTAAAGCGCATTCAAATGCCACTACGATTATACATGGTAGCAGGATGCATGGCGCATCCTAAAAAAGGGACAAGAAGGTGGGGTAGGTGACCCAACGCGATGGGATGTGCACTCACTGGTACACACTCCAAGGAATACATGGGCATGTTTCTCGCTGTGATCTTCATGATCGTCTGCAAAAATTGGTCAGAATGGAAAATCGAACTGCTGGCAATGTCGGTATTGTGCCAAGTCGCCACCAATTTTCTCAGTTTCTTATGGGTATTACCAAATCCCCTTCATTCAACGATTGTACGGGTTTTTCTTGTCTTTACTTCTCTGTAATCATTTTTGTGTAGAAGCAGATGATTGCTTGAATGTAGTTTCTCCTTTCAAAAGATTTTGGGGATAGTTTTTCGCACCTGCAGGGATCTACTCGCGGCTAGGGGGGAGGTCAACTGCCTCTATGCCAGTGCTAACATTTGCAGAAATATGTTTCCGTTGCAGCAGCTGTGATTGGTTAGTTATTTAATTAGTTAATATTTACGTGGTTAAAGTCCCATCTCACTCGATGTGCTGCTTCTCGGCTTGATCTGAACCACGATGGCTTAGAGGCGGTGCGGTCTTAACGATGTCATTGGACGTCATTAATGGAATGGCATTGAAAAGCCTCCAAGTGGATTCCAATCGGAAGGTCGGGGGTTAAGAAGGCGGGCCACAATAAAGATGCGTGATGATGCACGTTTCGCAGCGAATAGTGTGCCCTTAGCGGCCTAGCAGGGCCGTAATGGTGGCGCCACTGACGCTACACGCCCTGCGACTGGCCATTTCCTCGCCGTCGGACTCTAGCCGTTTAGCAGAGACGCGGAGCAAGGCACTTCATTACTGACATCAGCGCCGATGACACGCGCTTCAATTCTTAAATCGACGGGCGAAAAAGATCCCTTTTTAGGATTTTAGGCCACTTCTCTTGTATTTTCCGCATTCTTGCACCATGGCCTACCTCCACCTTGAATTTTAATGATTTCCTTTTTACTGTGAACTTCCCTTTGAACTCGGAGTTTCAGATAATGGATAGATATGTAGGTGGGATAAGGACGAGTTAGGGGCGAAATCTGGGTTTGAGCGTGTTTTCCTGTATGATTGCTTCTCTGTAATTTACCCATAACGGTATCTCGCATACTGAGACTTGCAGTCTGCTAGCATATAGTCGAAAATTCGGGAAATTTCTGTCCAGAGCTCCCCTTTACGAGAAGGAGAAAATTACTGACAACAAAATTTCATGGCTTCTTGGGTTTTTGCAGTGACTCTGTTCCCCGAAATTCCGCCTGTTCTGTTTCCTCGTCAGGCTGTTCTGAAAAAGGAAGACATTTTTTTAAATCTCGTTCTCGTGCACTATTGCAGTCATCTTTATTCAGTTTTATATTTAACCCTGGACAAGTCCGGCCACCATGCGCTCTTCGAATCCGCAGTCGTTGATTCCACGAATGATACGGAAGTAACCTGAAATTGGATTTGAACCCATCAGTGTCAGGCCACTGAACAGTTGTATTTTTTCGGGATACTTACCATTCTCTCCCCAATCGTTGTGCCATGAGTTAGCAACGAGCCAGTAGGGGATTGATTCGCCTTCTTTCCTTTCCACTCCCCAACCAATCACCTTTACTGCATGGCCACCTGTTTTCTTACCAGCCTTGTGCTGTAAGTAAGTGTTTAAGACACCATTCGAATACCTTCTTCTAGGAAAATCATGTGTGGTAGATAAGCAGAGCTGTGTTCGGTCACTGAGCGAACAGACGCATGACTTTGACTCGACCTTTTAACTACGAAGGACAAAATCTCCTGAAAACTTTACCCTGTACACTCCACCAGTGTAGTAGGCGAAGTCTTCATAAACAGTGAACCCTGCGACGACTGGTCCGTTTCTCATGATTTCTCGTTGAATAGCCTCTACCGACATTGGTAGTTGGTAAGCGGTTTTACCTGCAAGGCCAATTCATTGTGTACACTGAACTCAAATTCTGCTTCGATCTGGCGCCATTTTTTTCTCCTGCAGTCTGACTGGTAACAGGGTTCCCGACATGAGGCTCGTCGCGCGGCCCAATGGTAGAGATGCAGATGTGTCAGCGAACGAGTCGCAGCGCGTACTATGCTGTATGGGAAGTATCCTACACTCTGTTTGGTCTGACTCTAAACCGATACAGTGCGGCTGCCCGTCTGCGTCTCTGCCATCTCGCCGCGCGACGGGCCTCCTGCCGGATACTCGCGATAACGCTTCAGCGCTTTTGCTCCGCGACCGCAAAGGCCAGTGTTGGACTTTGCGAATCACGATAATTCTCCACCTTCTCTACTAACGGCCCACATTCGCCAAATTTGGATGAATGTTGCCTATGATTCGATCCCAGGCCTACCGTAATGCTTATCCGAAGGATACGACTTCGCGTAACCGAGGAGGCATCGTCTCTTGCACCGTGGAGTGTCCGCCAAATCGTCACATTCTCCATAGTACGGCTCATCTTTGTGGAATCCACATGGATGAATCTCGTAAGGGCGGCAACTACCCTAAAGGAGACTCTCTCAGTGATTGTTGTGGGACACAAAAGTAGCTGCTATGACCCACCTTTGTGTTGTAGTTTCCACCAGTCACAACTCCTTGTTCTGCGAAATAATACCAAGCTCTGAGCGACCAGCCACCTTGACATCTGAATAGGGATTAGTGTCTGTTTGTGTGAGCTATGTCTTGGTCTCAGTGGGGAGAGTGGGGAGAGGGGGGGAAGAGGTGAAACCACCTTGAGTTTTGATCGTACCTTGGATTTCTGCTTAACTGGAAGTTACGGTGCGGATTGAAAACTGGCTAGGGAATTGCAGTAGAACCACGTCAAGATAGGCCTGGTTAACCTACCGTACGACCGCCAGATGCTACACTCATGCTACCGCGAGAACATTACGTGCCTTTTCAAGGATATTCCATAGGTTCCCCTCGTAGTCCCGGTCGGGTCAAATAGGTTACACAGAGATACAACACAAAACAGTTGTCCGCCCACCCACAGTCGGGAGCAAGGCGGTAAATATGTTAGAATCCCTTCACTCAGCGTAAAGGCGATGTTTCGAAAAATAGTGAAGGGTGCAAAACGAAAAAAAATGAGTCATGGTCCGAAACTCGCGAAAGGGGACCTTCATTCTGCCTTGGGCAAGCCGCAGACCCATAAGGTTGCTTGGACGAGTTAATCTGGTTGGCATCATGCCAGCAGACATCATACTCTATTGATAAGGCAATAGATCATAGGGCGTAAGACAACGAAAGTCGCTCTAGGTGAAGTGGAGTGTTTTTCCAAAATAAGATAGCGATTGTAACACGCTCAGCATTCAGCTGCTTGGTGGGCGTGGACAGCCGAAAGGGAATTCCACGCACCCGGTAAGGCCTTGTTGCGTCGCCACGGGAGCGCACTCAGCCGTGAAAGGGCCACGTCCAGGTTCCCAAGAGGCATAGCCCCTATGTACTAGGCAAATCTCCCCTTCCTCATTTCCAATTTATCGTACCCCCTGCCTTTAAGTGACATCATGAAATTCATGAAATCATACCCGTAACCGCACCATGTGCAGCATGACACAATGTCCTGATCGGAGATCAGCACCTGGAATTAACTGCATACAGTCGAAGCGTAATTTCAGCATAACGATGACTTTGTACCTGTTTGGCTCCTTTGCTTGTTATACAGACCCTGTCCGACATGGCAGATGCCGATGAGACTGCCCAGCATGAACCTGAAAAAGGGCTAGTCCAAATTCGCCAGAGCCTAAGGTGACCTTATGAGAGTTGCTTACCGCAGTTTGCTTGGTCACGGATATGGAAAACCGACGAGCAATTGGACCATTCTTTTCGAGCGTCAAAGCTGAAAATACAGGATGTTCGCTGCTACGATAACGATGCTTCTATTTCTCTTTTTTAGGTCCCATAGGCCAATCACAGTTTTGAAGCCTCTGGACAGCGTTGTTGAGCGTGCTGCTAGCCTACACCGCTGGGTTAGCTCTTCTCTCGTCCTCGAAAGCATGGCTCTACCAGTCGCATAGGGCTAGTGCGAGTGCAAGGGCCTTTACATTTGTCCATGGCGCTTAGGTGCTGCAGTGAGCCGAACTGAGCCGTAGGTGTAGATCTTCCCGGTCTTCCTAGTCCTGGATCATGCCACCAATATACCGTAACCAAAGCAAGTAATGAGAAGCTTCAAAGGGCGGTCCGGGGTAAGATCAAGAGAGTAAAGACGCGGTGGGTGGAATAGAGCTGCTTGCGAAAGCCGTTATCACGGCTCTAATGAGTGCGCTAATAGCACCAGGGTCTTAATAATGCCGCGGCTAGTGGCCGATAGATGTAGCGAGTTGCTCGCTATTCAGCGGTCGTTCATCTTTGCCTCTCCTATGACGTGCTCTCTCGCGTTCGCCGTTTTCTCTGCTCGCTCTGAATCTTTGTATTACTGCGCTCCACCTTACAGAGGCTTTAAGCCCGCAATTCAGTGTTTTCTATGATTTTTTTGTTTTTTTTACACCTTCAGCCCAATCAACATTTTCTCCTTTATTACTGAGTGATCTTACACACCATTTTTATCCCAAACCTTGCCTTTGAGGGCAGACTGGTTATTCATCCTGCCTTTCAATCCCAATTTCGGATTTCGTGCATTGAGAGAAAGAAGCTCCCACGCATTTTCAACATGAGGTAAATGTGGCTTCTCAGATTACGAGCAACCCTTAGCAACCCTGGGCCTCGAAATGATCGTTCACAGCGAATTGTTGTATTCTTTTGAACATGCATGCGTTAGTTGTGAACACAAGAGACATCGTACAAAGTTCCAGGCAATAAGATCCAGTCTCGGTAAACTACACTCTGGGGACGGTCGCGGGTATGTTGGGCGGAGGCAAGGGAACGCATGGAAAGAAGCGTACGTTGGGTCGATCACTTATCACGTTACGCATTGTGCTCTATAGGAGGGAAAGGTCAAAGAGTTCCCAGTGAAGGCTCTCTGAGAATCAAGTGGAATCGTTAATGTCGCCAACATTCGTGACAAATGTACAGCGGGAATTTCGTAGCAGTCCTTCGGGGTTTTCGAATTAATTACCAAAACAATCACAATTTCTCGAGCTAGAATCGTGGTTTTTCTCGTGGGCAATTCCTTCAAGCAACTTCTCAGAGATTTCGTGGTCATGATGGATTTCACGCCTCATTAGCTGTCGCGTGGATGTTTGAGGACACCTGTGCGGCAACGAACCTCTCAGGAATGTCACTGCTGCCATTCTTATCGTTCACAACGACGGGGTTGCTATTCTGGTCGATGAATTTCAGATCCATCAATTTATATTTGAAGCCCGGTGTCGGTGTTGATCCGACCTGCAAATAGGCGTTATTAAGTGGCTCTTATCACCATGGTTTGGATACCAGAAGTTACCTCGAAGAGTTTCTGGTTTTTCCGGAGGTATTCCATAAGCGGCGGTCCGCTTAGCACTTGTGCTTCCAGCGGAATTTGCTCAGCTTTCAGTTTATCTGTATCAGGAAGACGATCAAATTTCACCCTTCAAATAATGAGTGATGGAGCCAATTCGGGGAAACGTACCGAGAAATTCCGCCTCGGTTCCTCCTTGACATAGGTAGACGCAGAGTGCCAACACAAGAAACTTCTGGAACGCATAACATTCTCAAGCCTTACCGAAATTGGGGAGACCATTCCCAAGAAGAAAGTCAGGAAGGTAACTCACCATCGTTTTGAATCTCCACGGCTACCGTGACTACTGTTTATAATCCTTAATGGGATTAAAGGATCAGTGTTGGGTGTGATAAGAATAGAATGAGAAGAAGTCGAAGTCACTTCACCGATGCTTGAGACCGTAACTAAAGTACCGACATTTTTTGGAAGCGCTTGTGCTCATTTTGGCGCTTCTTTGATGTCATATCACATAACACTTCCCTGCCATATCATGTGCTGTTCCATAATCCTCTTACTTTGATATTTCTTCCTTGTAGTGTTTTAGGCGATTTCGTGGATGTGAGGCGACCCCAAGCTGCAAGATGCGACTCCATTCGTTTGCGAGAATCAGACTTATCTAAGTGGAGACGGTCTGAGGCTTCGCATGGCTTTTGAAACATCAGATCGAATCGATTTCTCGTGGCCACATGACCCTGATCCATCTATAGCTGTTTCAAGGGCACCGGGTGTAAATCTGTTCCCTGAAAGGCAAAACCCACACAGAAAACATGTGAACGATTCTCTTCGGTCAGTGGGATAGGCTCCTACAGGACAATCACAGGTGTATCACTCCCGTGTGTGAAAATAACCCGACAAGGGCGCTATGACCTTGCAAGGGCAGCTTCAACTGCTTCAGTTTTCCAGAGCACCACGAAGAAACTGGAGAGAGAGAGCGACCGGCGTGGGCTGCTACAATTCTCATTGTCATTTATCATCGTCATCATTATCACTCTTGTCAGGCTAAACACTTCAAAACT
>KZ346077.1:80236-91491 GCA_002352805.1 Teladorsagia circumcincta | reverse complement strand
TATGATGTGAGAAATCGATCGACTTTCGGCGACACCCACAAAATCTACTTTCCTTGAGAATCGTGGACGCGTTTGAGTACGACTTAGGTCCATGGAACGAATAACAGCCACTTCAGCGCTCTTATCAGGGTCAATGGTCCGTTCGAACTACACTGCTTTGCAAAAGTATAAATCCACTGAAAATTTTTCCAAAATGTGCATGAAAAGATGTTCCTGAGAAAGCCTTCGGAAGAAATATGTGCCAAATGTAAATACGATTCTGTGCGTAAGCACCAGCTTCCATTTCGAAGATGCGAAATTTTTTATTTTTATTTTTTTGAAAAACCGCCACTTTGCCGATTTTGCAAAAATATAAATCCACCCCATGTTTCGCGGTTGAACTTCTTTCTCATCTGGTGAAACTGTCAGGATGTTACCAATCCCTCTTTTTTAGGTGATCACGAAAGCAACACCGCTGCCGGACTCAGAAAAAAGGCGGAATGTTTGAAAAAGTGAGGAGATTCGCCATGCAGTCAAACCGCGCGTGATTTGAGCCCCGTTCACGTGGCTGTTAAGCATTTCGCCAAGAATCCTGCAGCGTATGGAATTCAGAGGAGAACTGAACCCTTTCTTCACGTTGCGATTGCGGTCACCGTCGCGCTATAGGGAAAGCAGCCGATTCTTCCGAGGGGCGCTCAAAAATCCGAACTTCAAAAAAATCAGTTTTTTGAAAGACACCGTCGAGCGTGTGTTAGAGAAACTCTGAGACCACTGTCCGAGTGACAATGTGTAGGGCACATTTGAAGACACGAAATTATCGCAAAAATCAAGTCATCTCATCCATAACGTGTGCATGCTGTGCCATCTGCATTTGTTCGGCTTTCTACCCGCTACTTTTTACTGTCTTTCTGCCCTGTATCCGTTTTTTTTCTGCGGATGTGTTTATTAGAGAGAAAAGCTCATATTGGAAAAGAAAACCGGTAAGAAAAGTGAAGACAGACAGAAAAAGGTACTGTGCGACCAAATGCCTCGCTCCGGCCAGTTCGACCACTGATTTTGGGAAAATTTAGTTAGATTTTGCCGAGTATTTCGTGTATTCAAATTGGCACTGCTCATTTCCCGTCGGAGGGTGGTCTCAGAGTTCCCCTAACACACGCTCGACGGTGTCTTTCAGGAAATTAAAATTTTTTGAAGTTCGGATTCTTGAGCGCCCCTCGGAAGAATCGGCTGCTTTCCCTATAGCGCGACGGTGACCGCAATCGCAACGCGAAGAAAAAGGTTCAGCTCTCTTCTGGATAGCATATGCTGCAGGATTCTTGACGAAATGCGTAACAACCACATGAACAGGGCTCAAATCACGCGCGGTTTGACTGCATGGCGAATCTCCTCACTTTTTCAAAGATTTCGTCTTTATTCCGAGGCCGGCAGCGGTGTTGCTTTCGTGATCATTTAAGAAAGAGGGATGGATAACAACCTGACACTTTCACCAGATGAGAATGAAGTTCAACCGAGAAACATGGGGTGGATTTATATTTTTGCAAAATCGGCAAAGTGGCTCTTTTCTAAGGAATAAAAATAAAAAATTTCCGTGTCTTCGAAATGGAGGCTGGTGTTTACACTCAAAATCGTATTTATATTTTGCACATTTTCCTCCCAGAGGCTTTCTCAGAAACATCCTTTCATGCGGATTTTCAAGAATTTTCCAGGTGGATTTATACTTTTGCAAAGCAGTGTATGTTAAAGGAGGCCAGGTAAGCTGACACGCACCGAACTACTCGACTTGATCACATCACAGCCGGGAAGGCTGATAATGTTATCCGTTGAGACACACGAAATGAAAACTTTCTCGAAAAAATTCTTGCACTGAAAAATGCCATCACAATTCAAAGCAACAGTCCCAGCAGGATTAAAGTGGGCGGGGCGGCCAACGGTAGCACCCCCTCTTGCCAGCCAGCCGTGGAGATTCGTTCACGATCACGATTCGCATAGTGAATCTACTTTGAATAGTCCCTGAGCAGCCGTGGAGATTCGTTCACGATCACGATTCGCATAGTGAATCTACTTCGAATAGCTCCTGAGGTCCCAAAGCGATCGCAAATGCCTCCGCAGCCAATCACGCGATCTCCATGGCTGGCAAGAGGGGGTGATGAACTTTGGCCGCCACGCCCACTTCGACCCTGCTGGGACCGTAGCTCTAAGGCTCACTATGCTTTCCAAGCGAAGCTCAGTCTTCACAAGAATGTTGAGTTATGGGCAAAAAGCACTGCATTTATATCAACAAGCAGGCCTCCTGGGGCAAAAGTTTTGCTCACAACTCAGCATTCTTGTGGAACATTCGCAATACGAACAGCGGTGTTAGTGCAAAGGTTAACCCTTTGACGACCTTAAACGTGTCTAGCGCGTGGGACCGGGGGTTTTTCGTGAGGTGGCCTCATTCAGTGTCTTTTCTCTGTCTTACACATTAGCAGAGTTTTCCTTAACTATTCTTGTGTGTTGTGGTAGCAATGATTGGTTGTGGGTTGGAATGACCAATCATTGCTTTAGTATTATACTTGGAAAATTGTCAAAATAGCAATTATCCAGGCCGAATAGGTGTGACCCGCTGGCGGGCCATACGGTCGTCAAAGGGTTGTAAGAAGAATCACTCATCCTTTTCTTCATTTTACAGCGAACATGAATTTTTGAGAGCAACTGCATTTGTATGAAACTTTCGATGTGATTATGTTGTTTAGTGGTTTGGTTTTCTCTAATAATATATGCTGCTGTTTCACCCTCACAAGGAAAAGTCCATTGGTCAGTTCGGCCAATCAAATCAAGATTCATGCTTGTATACATGCTCTGGGGAACAGAGATAGAATCTGCTCTCGTTGTCTGCGGAAGACTTTCTTAGAGAAGTTATGTACCAGGAACTGCAGCGGTAGTAACGCGGACTCACAGGGCAAGGTCGGGGGATCGACGTACGTTTGCTATTCCCGGAAAAAAAAGTTGAAAGTCTTTCTAGCTAATTTCTCCTGAAAAGAGCAGAAGTACGGACTCGAAATAAAATTAATCCCACGACCTCTCGTCGGTGAGTCAGTTGCGCTTTGCTGCCTCATATCTTCTTTGTCTTCTTTCAGAATATCACTCCACAGTAACAAAAGCAGATAATGAACTCAGCCTCTCGAGACACTATGTAGGTGTACTACATTCCGAAAAACGAGAAGAGCTTCGAGTGCAGACAAAACATTACAAGTGACGGCGGCCAAGAAACGTTGCTTTCTTTCTTGACCATCCCCACTTCTGGTGTACGGTCTGCACTCAACGCTCTTCTCGTTTTCCGAAAGAGAGGGCAGGTATGCAGCTCATTAGAAACATCAGAACTATAATTACGTTTCCACGCAGTTGCCATTGAAGTGAATTGAAGAGAATTGATGAGTAGAAAGTAAAGAGTACATTCAACTCACAATTGCATACGGTTTTTTCATGAAGCGTGTACAAAGATTCGTCAGGTTCGCCAACGCTCGATACTGTCGTCGGATTGCTTCCACCACCCTTCAACACAACTTGTATTGTTCAGAATATCAAACTGTTTTCATTTCCCAGTTTTTCGAAGGACTGAAGCCCTCCTCCAGCTTTTCAAGGAAACAGAAAGGCAGCAGTGATCTCCAATATATCCTACTTACCATTAATTGCTTCGTTTGTCGGTTTGTCAGTCGATGTGTCAGGTGTCTGGCCCAAAATTCAAACCTACATACCTGGAGATCTGTCTGGAGAGGCCGGGTCAAGTGTGAACAGGGTGGTAGTGTTCCAAGAATAAAAAACACACCACCTTAGAGCAAAAAAACGCCTAAGAAATACTACCTAAAGTGTGCAGCGGGAATGACGGGAGAGGAGGCCAGCCCACAGCGGGCGGAGCGTCGTCTGAAGTAGACAGCGTGTCCAACAATTCCTCACAACTCTGCTCCGAAAAACCTTGGAGAGCAGGAAAAAAGGTGGATAGAGGTCAGAGGAGGACATAGGACAAATGCTATAGGAGGGTGGGCCATACGCCGTGGTGTGCGGAGCAGAAATCCAGAATCGCCATATGGACCAGAAATAGCATGGCGACCGAAGAAAATCGGAAAATCTAGCTCGCAAGGGTAACCCAAATAGTGGTGGCAGATCGGGCTAAATTTGCGAGTTCTTGCCGCGCCTTTCCATATCGCTGTAATGCTCTGTCGTGCGCGCAACAGCGTGCGGATCCAATTGGTGACCAATAAGCAGTAATCGAAAGCGGCAATGACTAACCTAAATGGCCCTTGACCAAATTTGTAGTGATTCTAATGCCTCCTAAGTTTTAACATTTACTCGAGGCGGGCTCATTGGAGCAGTGCTGCGATCTGACAGTCAAACGAGTCGTTTACCAGAAGCTTATGCTTAATCAGACCTACAGATACTTTTGATAAGAAGGAACGCTCGCCATGGATAGTTATGGTCTCATTCCGTCGAGATGAAAACGAGCCCTCATTAGGCTCATCCCTGTTTTCCATATTTCCTTTCCACACTGTTTCGAACAAGAGAGGTCTCTCAGGGTGTGGAGTGCTGCTTCAAAACGCTGTTCTGGATCTGATAGGAACTTCTCATGAGTGGTCTACAAAATCGAGATTCATCTTCGCTAAGCGGCCATGTGTAGGCCAAAAAATTGTGAAGAAATGGTCCAAGGCTCAAGTCCTCGTGGTGGCGAAATGCTTGCATATTAGGTTGGAACTACCAAATTCTCTACAGATAGTGTCAGCTCCATAGTGGGTGTCATTTCCAATAATATTTCAATAATAGGACCGAGTATCTCCGTTAGAAGCCATGCATCAGCCCAATGGTCTGAAATCACCTATCCAAGCAAATATTCAAGATCCTTTTTCGGCCTTCATGGACCCGCTCACCGAAAATGAACCTCAGTTTTTTGGCCCACAGCATGCAAAAACTATCCCAGGAACATCTGAAAGACCACATCTGAAAGAACTCCTTCGTAAGTGCAAGAAGCCGAATACAAAAAGAATGGGTTATTCCCCTACTTGCTTCCATTCTTTGTAAACATGGGTCGCGATTAGATCCTCAGAGGCTCGATACTTGAGCAGTCTAGTAGGATCCTTAATCTCAGAGGTGATAGTACTGCCCCGACACAAGAATTAGCGACAAGAGAGCTAGTTACTTCGCTTGACCGCTGCGAACGCTTCTACCCTTGTCAATAGCGACATACACGGCGTTTGCACCCTCTCCGCACGAAGTGCTCTCTCGCGTTTTCCCTGTCCTCGCAGCGCTGTGTCTGTCTGTGATACCATGGTCAACTTCACAAAGTAAATTTCAGGGCTTTGTGTGGCGTTTTTTCCCTTTTCTTCCCACTGACGTTCATCGTCGCACTTCTTGTCTAATTTTTGGCACTTCTTGTACAATTATCGAACGAAATGACACACTAATTTAGTCCCGACCAGTGCCTTCGAAAGCCGCTCTCTACCTACCGTCGAATCTTTGAGTCGATTTTTCTTAGTAACGAGCGGAATTTGTTAATTGGTGCAGCCAGTTTTGTCATAAGATTTTGTATTTTGTTAGCAATCATCTGAAATGAGATTAAAATCAAAATGTGATCTTTTGGTTGGACCATCCTATATGCTATCGACCAAGTAGCTTAGAAGGAATGATACGCTTCAGCCATCTGTAGCCATATCGCTACCTTACCATTACCCGATATCACTGGTATTGCAAGAGCCCAAAATCTAGAACCCGCGAAATGTAAGGCCGCGCTCATACTCCATCTGTTTCAAAGATCTGGATAAAGTCGATAGGATATGTATTAGGACAGTAGGATATTGAAATGTTCAGCTAGATGTTCATTTAGATACCTAGTGATAGAAGATTAAGCGACTTTAGTCATCTATCACTAGGTATCTATTAAAAATATTATGGTGAATATTTATCTAAAATTTTCAACGCACAGTGGACTAATTTCTGTGCTTTTTCAAAAAACGAGAAGAGCGTCGGATGCAGACCATACACCACAAGTGACGACGGCCTCCAAGTTTTATTCTATCAGTTGTCACTAATTACACTATCACTTACGAAGAATCAGTCACCACTGTACCTTTACCAACCAGATTTACTTGTAGGCCGTCGTCATTTGCGGTGTGTAGTCTGCACCCGACGCTCTTCTCGTTTTCTAGGATATCCCAATCTACCAAGTTCCCGATCTCTTTGTCAATACACATCTTCTATCATTGCTGCCTACTATCCTAATCTCCGAAGATGCGAGCTATGATCGTGGTCAAAAAGCGAGGTGTCCCGAATGTACTAAACCATAAAATGAAGACTGACTTGGGAGCTGAAAGCAGTGAATACAATACGGCGCGTTGCTACCTACTGCACATATTTGCCCGACTTCGTACGAATTCGCTATTGGGATAACTACATGCACAATGTGGTACATCTTTGAAATCTCCAGCTCTGCCTTTAACATCATTCAGCGAAGACATGACATCCGTTTGAATGCAGCCAAGACCTTCAGCTACGCGGTGGATATTTGTGACTGCGTTCATTGCAGGACCCTAGAGAATGCAAGTATTTATTCATCAGGTAATTTTCACATCAAAAGGAAAG
The DNA here is from genome assembly GCA_002352805.1 of Teladorsagia circumcincta. Taxonomy (NCBI): domain Eukaryota; kingdom Metazoa; phylum Nematoda; class Chromadorea; order Rhabditida; family Trichostrongylidae; genus Teladorsagia; species Teladorsagia circumcincta. The sequence goes on along the minus strand of KZ346077.1, from coordinate 84,906 downwards.
TTACCTCAAATGACATCGATATCATCAGGAGGAGCAGCAACGTACGAATCTTGGTGCTGATCATACGGTGGACAGCAAGCATAAAGTAGCTCATCAACTGAAAAAAGGAGTTCAGAGCACCTCCGAAGGCTTCTCTCGGAAAAACTCAAATACCTTTGACTTTCTAGATGTTAACTGCTGTTTTTGGTCGCAGTTCGCCTTGCGAAAGTTTTACTATGACTGGGATGTGAACAATCTTTTGTCCCAGACGAGACCTGAACACCTAATTTAGGGTGAACGGTGTCGCGGTAGCGTAACTGTAATTCATTCGCCAGGTGAGGTGAGCGAAAGGTGTGGTTCGAGTCCCGCCTGGGGAAAAAGTTTTGTTCATAATCAGCATACTTGTGAATACTATACTACTTATACTCAATTCTAGTACTCAAACGGTCTCATGTTGAATGAAGCCTACACTCACCGGAGGAAAAATGAACATGAACGCGAGGAAAGTGTGAATAACAATTGACACCGCGGTGCCCACCCTAAACTCAACGAAATTAGGCGGAAAACGTGAACTACTTGGTTTAAGGTACAATGGATCATAATTTGATGCCCTTTCTATGATTCGTCTTCCCGAAATGATACCCAAACCATTCTCTCACTTTTCCGGGTTGTTGGCGTACTTGTAGGAGAGCACAATGTACATCACCAAACCGAATACTTCCAAGATGATGACGTTTCCTATCAACCGCACCACCGCATATTCTCTGAATTCAATGGATTCAATGGCATTGAATGTGCAAAGATGTGATGGTAAAATCAGTACTGGTGTCGCTAAGAGGGGTACCATGACACGGAAAGTTCCCGTTGCAAGACCGGCTTACCCTGATCCCCTATATCGAAGTCTCAAGAGAAGTCTAGGAGAAGAGTGTTTTAGCAATTCGATTCTACAAAGTTCCTCACTTCTTTCTAGGATCAGTCCGCATAACGATGCTACACTCGACTAGCGCCTCACAATCCTTCATAGTATCAGTGTGTTATCACGTCCAGAGAGGTATGATAGTGCTAAGCCTGGGTTTCGCCAATGTCCCTTTATCTCTACAGCCTAGAACCTCACACTCAAGAAAGATGTGTAGTAAACATTACTGAACTCACAGTGAGTGAATGATGAGATTACAAATAGGTTGGTATAAATACGATCCTTAAGCGCTCATGTCGTGAGGGGAACATACAAATGAGTGAACCAATCACAGCATAAAACTAAGCTTTGGAAGGTGAAGGAACTCTCTAGGAGGATGTGAGCGATTTTAGTTCTCATTGGCGTTCCCAATTTCTAAACATAGTCCCAGCGGCACCTCATGGCTGTTTTTAAAGGTCCTGTTTTGAATGTCTTCCCCTCCCTCGCCCAAGGCCATTAGCGGGGGTCTTTATCAATTTTGGTGAAGTTGATTACATTTCGCGGTCATCAAGCCTTCAAAGTACATTTTGACAAGGTTCCAGTAAATTGTTAAAGACCAAAGCTTTGCTCGCGCCAGCCGGTGGTCCAAGGGGGGACCGCATTATGATGCAGTAGTTCATGCTAATAACAATTACCCAATTTTTGTAAAAGGGGAAGCTCTAGGATGTGTGAACCAACTTGCTTGAGCAAGGTCGGGACTAGGCACGTATCAAAATGAGAAGATGCGTCACGGTTTCAAAAGCCTTTTGTGCACTGCGCCGCGATGCCCCCTCCCCTCCTAGTACACTAGCGCCCGTATGGCATTTTTATTCAAATCTATATTCATAACTGTCGCGACTGCAACAGTGAGCCGGTGGCTTCTGAACATGAACAAGCTCGTTACTGCTACGGTCGATTGAAGCAGAACTGTCTTTGAAATGCTCATTCCTGCTCACTCGGCTACCTCTCGACACCCCCACCCCCAACCCAAAGTTCGGCCGCGGCTCCACTCATGGTTTGCGGGGAGCTGTACAAACCGTCTATGCAATTATTCATATAGATCCAGTGGAGTGGAAGAAGGGATAGTAAGCGCTTCTACAAGAAAAGATAGGTATTGGTTCGTCAACAAAATGCTTTGATTCCTTATCAACTTCATACGGCGAATACCAAGCGCAGGAGGTGGTTTGTCGAGTTGTCGATTGTCTAGTTCTTTTCTGGTTCTCGATCATGAGCAAGGTATAGACGTGACCCTATCATTTCAACTCTGGGTCAAGGCACGGCCAACCCGATGGCAGTGTTACAGTAATGGACCAATAAAGCTCGACTACGGGCAGGCACTTCAGTGTGAAAAGAGTCCTCTGGACAGGAGAGCCACTCTTTTGCGACTATGCATGGCAATTTTACAAGAACAAACAGTGTTCCACGGCTAAAGATTCGATCGTAGCAAGTTTGAGCGACAAAATTTTCCTTCCACGGCGGATAGAAACACGATAACATCCGCTTGATTTTCTGCTTGATCGTCAAAATTTTGCCGATGCCGAGCTGTTCTCTGAAAGAATTTAAATTAGAATTGGACTTGCTAATAAGTCTAACGATTGATCTACGTGCTCCTCCGCACTACTGTTACGGCCGAAAAGGGAAAGAAATTCATTATATTTCAATAGCGGATGTTGAGGGCATTTTGATGCAACAACGGGTGTGATTTACCGTGATTCCATTTATCGAAGGGGGAGAGCTCCAGGGTGGGTGAACCGATTCCACTGGGGAAGGGCGCTATTGTCCTTAGGGAGGGGGGAGGGACATTCATAGGGCATTCGAAAACCACTGGTAGGTGACACTAGGACTAAGCCCACGATAGGGAAGGAATATCAGGGAGAATAACGATTGCTCACATCCTTTCCCAAAATTCCTTCCCCTCCCTAGGGCCTAGAACCAAATTGTTGGTGGCGTACTCACTTAAATGTCCCTCCTATGGACATTAGCGCCGAGAAGAGGATTGATATCAATCTATTTAAAGAAGGATTGGGCGCTCATGTCCTTGGGGGGGACATCACAGAAGGCCCGATGGTAAGTGACACCAGGACTAAGCCTAGGACACTGGAGGAACACCAAGGAGAATACATATTGCTCACTTATTCCATCCAGGATCCCTGTCATTGCCCAAGGCTTAGGTCTAAGCACAATAATTGGCTCACTAATTTGAATGTCCCCCCTAAGGACATGAGCGCCAAGGATTGATAAAATTTACCTCTTCTAAATTTTTGCAGCAAGCTCTGTCGTAGTATCAAAAACCTTCTGAGCTCTGTAAGGGAATGTCACTCGCCCTCCCCTCCCTGTCTTCCTTTATGGAATAGACTCAACTCAAGAAAGGCTTTGAGGAAACAGTGAGCGTCGACCGAAACCCTATCAACTCTGAGCGTCTCTGTAGACGACCCTAACCTTACTGAAGGAATTTAATGACTATCACTACGTACAGTCCGTATCCCGCCATTTGATAATGTAGGCGTGTCTACAGATTCGGTGCAGGTCAGAGGTGAGAAACAATACCTCCGTCAGACAGTCATACTACTACTACTATACTGCACGACATCCTTCAAAGACATGAAAACGATCATCAAAAATAGCTGACCTCTTGGCGTTCTCAGCGGCGAACAAGAATTTGTTTAGCGCTGCGTGTGCTTCTCGTTTAGCTTTGAAGAGCTTCCATATCGTCATCCTGAAATCACTTGAATAAGCCCATTCTCTTTGTCGTGAGGATCTGCACATAAGTGTACCTTTAGCTCAATACGTGGAACAAGGAGAGCTCGTGGTGTGAGAGCACCTTGTGTGCAGCTCCGCAGGGATCAACTGCAATTCCGAAATCTGACGTCTTCTGAAAGAGCTGCTGAACTCAAACAACCTCACCTCCGCCTACCTGTGTTGTTTATTTTCGATGTTTTCTGCAAGTTTTCAAAATCCAGGTTGAAACTTGTAATGATAAGCTACGATAGTGATACGATAGTGCTGGTGAGTGAAATCATTGAAAACACATGGAAAGGAATCATTTACAAATGCTCTCCAAACCATTTCAATGAACCGGAGGAATGACATGGGGTGACACGGATCCAAGAAAAAAATGTCTATGAGATTCCGAAGAATCCCTGAAATTGATAAGAAAAATCTTCTTAGCCACTGAGAAAAAGAAATGGAAACAGTATAATAAGTGAGTTATGAATCAACAGCCGTCGTTCACACATTGACGATAGCACGCGTTTTGGCTTTTTGGCCAGGTGTGACATGAATAGCTTGGTGGGCGCTATCTATGTGACGCGCAACCGCGTCTCACTGTCCAACAAGGTGTGTTTTTCGGAGCTCAACACTGGAAACAGCGAAATAAGAGCACATGGGAGGGGATCATTCGGCTACGGTGCACACAGCCTGTTTGCGCCCTCTGAGCAGGGTGAAAATCGTGTCGAGGTCGTGGTCGCAGAAGTACGACCACTCCTAAAATCAAAGTCTTGGCACAACCCCTCCTATTTTGCTTCTCTTCCACTAACGGAGTGTAGTGGTAGTATAGTGGTGAGTACGTCTGTCACATTCGAGAACCGGGTTAATTCCCGACCGAAGAGAGTTTTTGCAACCTCACAGAGTTGTCCATGCCAATGCGAATGTTTGAGAAGTTCATAGAAGAGCATCACAACAGCCTGTATCGCCCAACGGCCGACTCCGCAATAGCCGCTGCTCGGTTAGTTTCTGGTTCAGATTTGCTGATACCCCG
>KZ346074.1:51385-63019 GCA_002352805.1 Teladorsagia circumcincta | reverse complement strand
ATTGAAGAGCATATCCCGTAATATCAGCAAACGTCATGATAGCCTTCTAAACCAATGACATCAGAAGAATTGACCAAGGAAGCGTTGTGCACGGTTCGAGCTCAACGCGATCTTCGATGGATGATGGGCCATTATGACGCCATTGAAAACGCTGGCTGGAAGAGACCTGACACAGGTGGTACAGTTCCTAGGAAGATATCCATCAGCTAAACGATTGAAGTAGTTTTCTCGGTGCTCCGAGATGAAGCGATTACGGAAGACTCCCTTGAGCTCAACGGGAGATGACGTCATATTCTGAAGACGGTGAGGGCAGTAAAGGAGGACTTGCTTATGCTTTTAGAGGGAAATCTAAGAATATAATGCCGTATAACTTCCATCAATCGCGGCACCTTGGAGGAAGAAAAGTTTGGTGATGTGTGCCATAGGCAAAGTGTCTCTTTTTTGTCACCCCTGTATATAGGGTCCTCAACACTCCTTATGTTGCTATGACATCAAAGAAAGCGATCACACTGGCTTCCATACTGGATTTGCTACCATCGCCTTATTAAAAGATTAGGACTGACCAGATAAGGTCATAAGGCAAACACTACCAATTGAAATGAGTTGTACATTTCCATACTCGGCTTGAGATGCTTGGTTCAAATTTGCTTTTCTATCTGTTAAACTCCTCTGAAAGCAGATATGGAGGTTGTTTTGTCCTTCTCAGTGTTTTGCCTGCAATCACATGTAGGCGCCGCTATATGTGTCACCAAGTTCCAGCTCTCCGAGCTTCTCTGGAGCAGCTGGTAGCGCTCTTGCTTTTCGAGAAAGGGACTACGGATTCGGCCTCCCGAAATTTCATGTTTTACTTTTTTTCACGAGCTGAAAAGCCGTTCTGAAAGCGGTTCTGAAAGCGTTATCTCATAGAAGGTCACCTGAAGCTGCTGAAGCTGCACTATGGAGAGATTGGAAGCAGGTCCTCTTGAGTTCGAGCATTGTCATTGAGTGTCCATAGTGCACGTGGTGCAGTTTCCAGGCTTTTCCGTGGCGAGTAGGTACCATATTCGCCTTCAATAGATCAAACTAGCTATAGATACGGAATTCTAATCAAACGTGAGGTTATCAACTAATCGACAAAAAGCCGTCAGAAGGTCACCGCTTCCCAAACAGCAATTCTAGAGTTGACCAATCATCGACGGCGAGGGGAAGGAGAGAGTGGAGGTTGTTCTTGAAAATAATGCCTTGTAGATCCTGAAATGATGCAGACGGGCAGGTAAACACTATTTTTATAATTTTTCGTATGTGTTTAGAAGGTTGATTCCAGCCCAATTCGAGAGTTTTGCATTAGGTTGATGATTAAGTGAGTAAGTGACTGTTCGTATTTGCGTGGTAAGGTCAATATTTCAGGTTTGGCCCAAACTTTGCCCAAATGAGAAGTCCAGCCCCACTAAATACGAATATCGTAATTGTTCGGTGCGAAAGTGCCCGGCGCCTGCGCTACAGGGCCTAGCGCAGTAAGGAGCGCAGGTCGCCCAACTTTGGCATGATCGCACTTAAATTCTTTGTGCAGGTAACTATACGCGAGCACGTTGGAATAGCGGTGTTAGGGACCTTCCAAGCTATTTTACTGCAAACGGCAAAGAAAGCTTGTCAGAGAATCGATCCCAGAGTCGGTTTTTCGTAAATCCAGACTACTGCCGCTGCGCTTTACTGCTTCGTAATTCTTTTCAGAGAAGAGTTTAGCAGCTAGCGAAAGCAGATTCGGGCTAAGGGTTTCGAGGCAAGTATAGAGGTACACATCCCATTTTAATTGGCCGAATTGAGCAAAGGAGCTCTCCTGGTGAGGTAAAATTTGGACGTGTAACCCCTTGGAAGATATGACATCACAAGACAAGGAGATACGGCTGCTAACTATAAGGTGTACACTAGAAGGAAAATCGAACGATCACGATAGCATATCATATCTATCATCTTCCCTTGCAGCCCTTTCTACATCGATAAATCTTTGTTTTCGCTAACCGGAAGTGGATTTCGACGCTTGAGGATAAGGCGCCACTGCCGCTGAAACCCTACGTGTTGTAACATTGGGCAGGACCCATCCACTTCGGTACACAGCATTCATTGCCGTCCCCATGAGAATCATCGTGACCACTTCGTTTGAGGTTCGCATTAATCTTCATAACATCTTATTTAGGTTACCAGGAACTAAAAAGAAGTACGAAGATGAAGATCCTGTTTACTCCAGCCGTTCTGCTCTGCCTCTTGTTTTCAACTGGCTCTTGTGAGAAATGTGAGGAAGTAACGTGTAACGACTGCGAGTATATGATGAATGTATACAAAGTAATGGTGAAGAGTAATCTTCCTGTTCTAGAGGTAAGCGCTGAAAATAGAACATTCTTCGATGAAACAGAACGTTTCACTTCGTATTTCCTTCGGCAGTGTAATGAGCCGGTGGTCCGCAGTGTGGGCGTTTCATGGGAAAGGCTTGGAACGTGTCGCCGTGAGGATCTATCGACATCGGTTCTTGAAGGATTATGATTAGGTGTGCGTGCAGTATGGAAGTACATACACCAGTGGATGCAGTAGTCAGGGCGAGCTACTACAAAGTGGACGTCTCTTATCCATTTGAGAATTTGATAGGTGCGAGGAAACGGTAATCAGGCGACAAAACTCCGCGCTTAGAACAACAGTCTTAGCAGGGCTCTAAAAATTCTATGCTGTAGGGTGGAAGTGATGCGCTAGCCCTAATGAAGACCATAGGAAGTGTCACTAACCATAAAACTCACCTTAGGAAGCCGCAAAGAAGCCAAGAAGACGCCGCTGACAGGGGCGTTCGCAAATATTTTAGGGAACGCCCACTTGCCAATCATTGCCGCGTCTTTTTCATTGGTTTTATTTGCTTATTTCGTTTGATTGTTGTATTTCTATTTTTATATGATTCATATGTCTCTAATTGTATTAGGGCAAATGCGGTTGAAATTTGGCGAAGCAAGTAGTTCAGACAACTCGTCCACCTGGTGAAACCTGTTTAAAGGTTTTGCCGGCGTATTTCTTTGCTTTTTCCTTTATTACCAAATAACTCTTTACCTACAAATTCGTTACCGACCACTTAACGCCTCGAATTCGTTCTGAGACTTGCTTTAAGTGCAAAGCGATCTTACCAAGAGCGAAGCCATGTGGACCAGTTCACCAAACAAGCAACCGTGTCAGGTAAAGTGGCAATTAATGGGAAAAACAACACGAATCTAAAAGTGATGTATTCCGAAGGAAAAACTGGCCACAGTAAAAATGCTAGTTGCACACCTTTGCCCATTATCACAACAACTATCATCAATAGCTTTACCAGTAAATTTGGTCATGGTGTTCCAAAACTACAAACTTCTACTGCGAAATAAAAGAGAGTGCAGTGATTTTAATGAAAGGAAGCGATTACGCTGGTTTCCACGTGGATTCGCTCCCACCTCAACACCAACCGATAAGGTCTGAGATAGATTATCGGACAAGCGTAACCCCCTAGAACATTCGACACCATAAGATAAGGAGATACGGCTGGTAAGTATAGATGCACTCTAGAATAAAAATCGAACGATCACGATAACGGTGTCATGTCTGGCAGGCCACCAGCGCAACCCCTTCTACATCGATGATGAGATGATTTTGCTCTCTCGTAGTGGATTTTGGCCCCTTCCCACGCCGTTGATAAGGCGTCACTATCAGTTAGACGCCCTTTTGTCTGATTAGGGAGGACCTCCACCCATTCCATTCCTTACTTCCCTCACCGTCTTCGTGAGGCTTATCGTGATCATTTCCTTCAAGATTATCCGAATGATTTCGAGGAACAGCTCACGTCTCCACGCTTTCTTCTCAAGCAAGCCAGTTAGAGACACAATGCCGCTCTTAACTTTTAAAAATTCGACGCTAAGCGACGGATTTGCAGCGTCGCAAAGCGTCACCCCGTCATAACTCTCCTGAAGCTGGCAAAATAATTAGACTTCTACGAAAGTGGGCTCGTGTCTCGTAGTGAGTCTGACTACGTGCAAAAGTACGATAGTTTGAACACGAACCAAGCCATTCCATGAAAACTACCGTCGATACTCGATTGACACTCTCGACTCCCGTCTCCCCAATCGGAGATCAGCTCTCAGCTAGCGCCTTGATGATTTCATAACGTCTCCCTTCGGGCCAATCGCCAAGTACTGTATTATCCGTAAAACATCGAAAATTCTCGCGCAAAACGCGATTTCGCTTCTCTTTTGCCATGAGTCGGTTTGAAGAATAAGCTTATAAACTGATGTGCAAAAATTAAGGACGGAAGTAACATCTGCATGATATATTACTGGCAGCTAACCTAGGTCGATGAAATTTGGCGCACATGCAGGAGAAAATTGCAGTATAGCGCAGAAAGTTACCAACAGAAACGAGCAGTGGGACGATGGAAAGGAAATTTTTCTTCAAAAACAGTGTTTGTGCAGTCGATGGGTGAGGCTACCCAATTCATGGTAAACACTCAGGGAAGAGGAGCAGGTTTTAATGGTGCTTATGAATGCAAGGGACTGCAAAGTATGCTTTGCTACGTGCCCGATACTGACCACAAGGTTGTCCAAGATTCTTGTGAGAAGCGTTCCGTTCCTCGAACACCGCATTAGACAACCGCTGGGCAGTTGATGGCGCATGATGGCTTGCTACAACAGCTCTCCTGAATTCGCGTCACACGTGCTTCATGGGATTTCGCTCTGGGAAGCGGACAGGCTCCACCAAAACAGTCCTAGCGCTCCAAGAATTTTCCGCCTAAACTGCTCGCTGCGTTCGCCCATTGTCCTCTATACTAATGAAATTAGGATCGAATGCACCACTGAAACATACAGATAAAGAAAAGTACAGCGTCGGTTAACGTCGACCAGAAAGCGTTCCGCGATCATGAGTTGGGTGATCGGTACGAAACTGCAACTTTGTGCCTCCCCACACCTACCTTATGGACAATCAAACGATCATATTTAGCAATGATCCTGGATGCATTACATATTCCTAGTCTCGCTATGAGTTGGTAAGTTCAGAATCACAAGCCATCTCTAATTTGCCATAATCTGAAGAAAAAACACGCTCTCCGATAGGTGGTCTTTTCCCATTTCTCGGTACTTAGCGAGTCTTCTCGCCGACACGTGGTTTTAAGGAAACAAAAGGTACTGTTGGTCGGGCAGAGAGGTCATCCCTATGCGGCCACTGTGCCGCTGTTAGGGCCGCAATTACACGCTTCAAAACCCTGATATGTGTTTTTGCAAGTGCAGTCCGTGACTGACGTGGGTTCATTCTTGCCTGTTGCGAAGCGTAACAATCGCCTGCTGTTGCGGGTGTTCGTGATTCACCACCTTCCCCTCATCAGGTAGCAGGGCTGTGGTCTATATTGCTTCTCATGCGTACAAAACAATGCTGTTAGTAACAGCAACCTTCTGAACACATCCTTCCTCTTAAAGTTTTCTAGCGATTTTTCCTCGCGTGGAGTCATGCTAGTATTCTTTCCGAGACTTGGCGTGTCGGTTTGTATGTATGTGTGTCTGTATGTATGTATGTATGAATGTATGTATGTAAGTATGTCCGTCTGTCCGTCCGCAATGAGTGATAAGGAACTCGTTGGAATAAACAAACCGCTTACAAAATCGGGTAGCTCGCAAGACTTTGGCTATGAATGTTTTGCAATGGCATGATTGTGATAACTCCACAACGGCTATATAAGCACCTACTGAGTACATTGCCGGTCATTCCATATGGTGTTGCTATGGTAGCTGGAGGGCAGGGGAGAAAGAAGGGCTAAGGAAGGGGGAAGGATGAAGAGAGGCAGTCCTTAGTAAAGCTAAGGTGCTCACGTATCGCGATGCTGTTTTACAGTTATGTGATGGTGTCCTCTATTACATGAAACACCTTTTTTGCATAGCCTTCCTCTGTGCCCTATTCTACCTGCGGCGCCTCTACGAGGTATCGGTGTCAAGGTGGAAGAATGCACAGCGGAAAGCTTATGCCTACGCAGGGAAGGGAGGTCTGGCAGTTGCCGGGGGACCAATCTGGTACCACTATATTCCACAAAGACTTCGTCGTGGTCAGTACACTCCTCCTGTTCTCACTCCCTCTCGTAGTACGTGGCCAATCCCTTTTGGCTTTAGATTCAAGCGTACCGCGCGATGTATAGGATGCAGTACATAGTGCATTACTGGAAGAGCTTCAGCACCATGCTCGCAAATTTTCATCCACTTTCATTGAATTGCTGAAAAGTTATGTCACCTATGTTTTGCACACCAGTATACTTCCGGCTCCTTTGGGATTGTGCCGTGCACACGAGTTCAGTCCAAGAAAGTGACTGTTTGTATATGATGCGTACATAACCCCGTTCTACAAAAAGATGAATCTCAAAAACCTGTGGTAAGCTGCTATACGATACAGTAAGCGACATCAACCCTTTATATGTCATGTGATTTCTTTGCTTAAAGCAACAGTCTCAGAACGAATTCAAGGCGTCGGTAACGAAGTTGTAGGCAAAGAGTTAACTGGTAATGAAGGAAAAAAAACAAAGAATTCCACCGGCGAAGCCTCTGATCAGGTTCTAGCCGGTGGACAAGTAGTCTGAACTACTTGCTTCGCCAGATTTCAATCGCATTTGTGCTAATACAGTTAGAGACATATGCATCATATAGAAATAGAAATACAACACTCAAATGAAATAAGCAAGTAAAACCCATGAAAAAGACGAGGCAATGATTGTCAAATGGCGCTACCTGAGATCTTTGCGAACGCCCCTGTCAACGGAGCCTTCCTGGCTTCTTTGCGGCTTCCTAAGGTAATTTTTCTGGTTAGAGACACTTCCTATGGTCTTAATTAGGGCTAGCGCACCATTTCCACCCCACAACAGAATTTTTGGAATCCTGCTGAGACTGTTGCTTTAAGTTCTAGCCTATAGCGTGATCCCAAACTCGGCGACAGTAGGCACAATATGCGACATCACCTCACACCTTCAAAATCTCCCCAATCTGCCCATTTGGGCATTACGCGCGGTCATTTATACAGGTTGCAAGTCGACGTTCCACATATGAATCTTCCAAAAGTTCGTTTCTCGCGATAGTTCGGTTCCTATGGAACATAGAAAAGGCATCCCTTTCATACTCAATATTCTAAAGAAATGCGTAGTGATCAGTAATCCGCCGCAACAGTTGACTGCTTCGTGGTTGCACCGTGCTACTGCCTCCTGACAGTACTTCAGCGCAAGCGACGCTGAGTGACATGCACGACTTCGCGTCCAAAAGCTTCCAGGTCATCTTGAACCATGGAAGTACCTCCAAATAACTCTTCAGCGCAAGCGACAGTTGGCGACGTAGGCGACAATGCGCGACATCATCGCATTTGTGCCACATGATCTCTTCGGTTAAGTACCATCTCTTAGAAACATTCCAGCCTTGGCGACTGTAGGCGTCAGCTTGTCGCGACATTTGTTTCCACGAAACTTGCTGGGATTTCGCTAGGAGGTGAAACTCGGCCAAGGAAATGATGTAACATAAGAAGTTTGGATGTCGCTCACTGTGTCGTACTGCAGCTTACTAAAGGTTTCGAATCCACCTTTCTGCAGAACGAAAAGGCTGCATAGGCAGGGTCTACCGCCTATCAGACAAAGACCATCGCGATGGTCGCATTCAGCCGACCGAAAACGAAGGAGTCGTATTTGCGAAGGTCGAGGTCGCAATACGTAGGTGTGAGCCGAGCACCGCTTCAACTCTTAATCACAAAAGAGCGCATTACGCACGGGTCGTTTTTCGTTTCAGAAGCGAGGTCGAGTACTCATTAGAAAGCTCTTACTCCCAGTCTCTACAAGAGGGACAAGAGTTGCAAAAAGTTGAATCTGAAGAAAGTTGTAAAAGTTCAAGTCAAAAAAAAACATCGCCCTGCCAAAAATCGGTCAGCGAATCCCCGAGATGGTCTAACTGGGCGATATTTTGATTGCATCAATTTTGAAAAGAGATAAAGCATTCGTTAGAAAGCTCGAACCGTCTAGTTTATTCCAGAGGACAGAAATTTCAAAAGGTTTTTTTAGTTAATTAATTTTTTAATTTTGATTTTTATAATTTTTAATTTTCAATAATAATTTTATAATTACAGTCTGTGAAGCCAAAAAACCCCGCTATGCACAAGAATCGGTCCAACGGGGCGGTATTTCAGAGTAAAGAAACTTCACCAGAGTTGGAGTACTTTTGAGAGAGAACAATCCAGGGTTTCAAAAATTTCATACCCACCTCTCACAATTTCTTACTTGAAAAAATTATCACTTCCCAAATTAAGAAGCGCGCTTCTGTGGATTGTTAGTTCTCCACCCGACGACAAAAGAGTTTTGAAGATACTGCACGAACTGGTAGTTTTCTGAGACTTGCAGTCTCGTAGAACACAAATCGACTTAGCGATTGGGAGAATATTGACGTTAAACAGAGTTATCCTCTTTGAAAATTAGCGGCCCGCCTCGGTCTAGGTGCGTTGGCACGAGGGCAAGATTGTGCGCGCCAACGCAAACGCGATGAAACCCATTGAGCTCAATCCAGTGTAACGCTCGAAGTAGTATTACGAAGTAGTACGCAAACACATACACAAATACCAAGTGTACGGTACATAGTAAGTGTTTGGGAGTGGGAGCGGCCGTATCGAGACTCGCTAAGAGGAGGGGTTTGTAAAATTTCCAGAATCGGTCCAATGTAAACACTGACCTTGTGCAAAGATAGAGTAACGCAGACATCACATGCATACACTTATTTTGTTTTGAGTTGACTCGAGTGCACGGCACAATCCCAATGGAGCTGTAATTATGAGCATCTTCTTTGGACCGACTCATGACAAAAAAAAGAAGCTAAATCGCCTTCCGCGCGGGAATTCCCGAGGTTTTACAGATTGCGCTGACGAGAGTCGAGCCTGTTAATCGAGAAATCGACGATAATTTTCATGGAATGGCTTGGTACCTGTTCAATCTAATTCGTATTTTCGTGCATAGTTAGTCTCGTCATAGAGTCACGAGCCCACCGATGTGAGATCCTTTCGTTTTACCCTATTTGTGGGAGAGTAATGACGGGACAGTGATCGTCACAACATGGAGTTTGAAGAGTTCTGTGAGTGTGTGTTTGAGCGTTGAACACTCGTGTTTTCAGAAGAGACTGTTCCAAAAACTCATGCAAAAACTGCCCGACGGGACGATGCTTCAAAGGGTCGTTTTAGGAACGAGATCAAGTACCTATTAGAAAGCTTCTACCTTCCAGTTTCTGCAAGAGGGACAAGAGTTGCGAAAAGTTGAATCTAAAGAAAGTTGTAGAAGTTCAAGCCAAAAAAACGGCGCTCTGCTAAAAATCGGTCAGCAAATTCCCGAGACGGTCCAAATGGCGATATTTTGATTCCATCAGTTTTAAAAAGAGATAAAGTATCATTAGAAAGCTCGAAGCCCAATTTTATGGAGACAGTAGTTTTCAGAAGTTGGGAGGTTAGGAGGAGTATGTCTTTCACGCGCTCCCTACATGACTTTTGTGATCTCTAACAGCAACCCTTCTATTATACAAACCGCTAACTTGGTGTGTCGGTTTGTTATGTATGTAGGCATGTATGTCCGTGTGTCCACGCGTATAATGAATATGAAGTGATAAGGAAGCTCATGGTAAACAAGCCGCTCACGAAATTGGTTAGATCGCAGGACTTGAGCCATCGTAGTTTTGCAATGGTATGATGTGATAGCATCTCTGACGGCTATATAAACACCAACTGAGTACCTTCTCGATCATTTCACACGACGACGGGGTGACAGCTGGAATGTAGCGGAGGAAGGAGATGGGATGGAAGAAAGAGGAGAAGTACCAGGCGACAGGAACAAGGTTCGATCATATGGTGTTTCAATGTCAAACAATGCTCTCTACCATAAAAAAACACCTTTTTTCGTGAATACGCCATCACGAAGTGTTGGTGTCACAAGTGGAGGGGAGCACAGTGGAATGTTCGAAGCTTACGGAGGGGAGGATGGTACCGGTGGTTGCTGGGGGACTAATCTGGTATATTATATTTCGCAAGACCTCTGATAAAATTTGACACATTGAGAGAGATCGTTGGCAGGTTTTTAAACCAGCATAGAAACAGTCTATAAGAAACAGTGCAATAGCAAATTTGGTACTGACGTTGTGTCTGTATTCTCCAACTTCCTCTTCCGCATCAGTATCTCAGTTTACGCCTACCGGGCTTTGAGCTTCGTCCTCTATGGCACCCCCTCCTACGTTAATCAAGATCCCTTTTGTGCTTCCTGGTCATGCCTCTTTGTACAAAGCTCACCCAGCACAACAGCAAACTCACTTCTATGCCGCACCTCGCCCATATTCTCAACGCCACCGCCCTCTTTTTACGTACGTTTTGCACAGCGTGTCTACCGAGCTTTGGAGGTGTCGTCACACTTTTTTCAGTGGCGTGTTGGTACCTAATGTCACCATTAATGAGCTTAATTCGCTCCAATCTGTGGAATTTTTGCAACTGTTAGGGCTTTTCCGCACATATAGGTCGAAGATTTGGCTCGGCTCTATTTACCCACCCGTCAGGGGCCATAGAAAGCTTGATGTTGCCTTTTTGCGGCTTTACGATAAGTTGCGCTAGTTGTAGCGCACTGGCTTGCCAATCCATACCGTGCTCCGCCCACCAGTGTGATGCCAGCATCGTTCGATTTGGAAGGGTTTTCTTCCGAGCGACCGTATCCTGTAACTTCTTAGTGGAAAGCGCTATCAGTGAAAGAATGGTGTGCTATAATCATGGTGGCATCGGCTTAACTCGTGTTATAACCCCTTAGTTAGTTGCTGGCTTGTCCATTATTGGAGGTCAAGGGGTGAAGGAATGAGTCTTGTTTTGTGTGTTTCTAACGGATTTATTTGCTTTTTTTCGCTACCGCAGCACTATTCAGTATCCCCAATTCCTCTATGAATCCACCCAATCTTCTCCTGATCCTTCGCTTTGAGCACTAATTTGGATACTCAAGATGCCACGGTGGCTAAATCAGGAGAAAACTAGCTACGCGGCCGATGTCGTTTAAAAGCTAAGGTCGGGTTCAATATGGGGTATTATGGAAACCCAGTTTAGCCAAGCACGCAACCGCGCGCATCTTATGGTGGGCTTCAATGAAATGGGCTGTAGAATATTAAGTCACATGTCTGAGAAAACAATAATAAGATATACCAACGAAGCGGTGGATGTAGTTGAAAGGCTGTCAAATTTCATTGAAGATTGTCGCGTAGGGGCGTAGTAATTTGTGGAATGAAAATGATGCTCATCAGGTTTTCGAACATTAGCATTGATATTGAACTCAAATCTTTTAGCGGTTCAATGATTTTTCCGCTATCAGCAACACTGTAAAAATGAAAACTGGCCAATCACCAAGCAATCAATGCTTAACCCTAACGGTAATTTACCGCTGGTTCAATCCACATTGTTGAACGGCTCAATATCTTTTGCTTCTTTTGGTGAAGGATCGGGAATGGAATGTGATCGCTTGACAAATACCCGCTCTATTTCGATTAAGTTCGCACTCAGCTGTCATTACTTATATCGTTCCCTTATTGCCATTTCCTATCGCTCGTCATTACACCCCGCCACCTTGATGGTTTGTCAGAGGTGATT
>KZ346074.1:36424-51285 GCA_002352805.1 Teladorsagia circumcincta | reverse complement strand
TACTGACAGTCTCACGCCCCTTATCGGTTCCTGTCAGCTGCAACCCTCTCTCTTTCACCCGAGTTCTTTTGCTGCGCCTTTCCCTATATGACATATATGAGTGCGAACATGTTGCTAAGAATGCGAAGGGGGCAACGAAACTGGCGGCCTTAGCATTACGACGCATGTTATCAGCCCTTATCACTTGCTACCACCTTTTTAAGCTCACCGTTTGGGTCCCAGTAACACGCAACGTTTTCCCATCTGTGCAAACTCTCAGCCGTCAACGCGAACGGCATTCGAAGTCAGTGATCAGCTCTAATCAGTAGTTATCAGGTGCGGTTACCCACCATCAATGTTGTGCCTAGCCCCTTATACTCTCCAAAACTTTGACGCTCTCGTCCTGAAGGGAGTGAAGTTATGAGTTCCGGTCAGACATACCACACGCACACACACCAACCGCTTAGTCGATTATATATAGTAAGATAATCAGCAGTTATCAGGTCCGGTTACCCACCATCACTGTTGTGTCCAGCCCCTTATACTCTCCAAAATTTTGAACACTCGGCCCAAAGGGAGTGCAGTTATGAATTCCGGTCAGACATACATACACGCACACACACACCAACCGCTTAGCCGATCGTAGGATAATCAGCAGTCATCAGGTCCGGTTACCCACCCACCATCAATGTTCGTGTCTAGCCTTTATACTCTCTAGAAGTTTGAACGCTCTCGGCCCAAAGGGAGTGCAGTTATGAATTCCGGTCAGACATACACACACGCACACACACACCAACCACTTAGCCGATTATATATAGTAGGATGCGAAATGGAGCGACCGGGGAGGAATGAGGAAAAAAACCGTCGACAAGGCTGTAAACAGAGCTTCCTCTCCCACAAACACCTACTTGAGGATGCTCTCAGTCATTCCACATGATGCATGGTGAGGAAAGAAGGAAAACCAATACCCAACATATTCAAGATACATTTAAGTATTGAGATGTCGCTAAACACCATTTCATGACTGTGGTGATGCTTTATACCAGATAAAACATCTTTTATGTGCATGCGCATCCTCTCTATGAGATTTTGGTGTCACAAGTGGAAGGTAGTACAGCGGAAGGCGTAACGCAAGAAAACAGGCGGTTGTCGGGGGACCAATCTCGTTTTCGATAGAAAAGTAACCCGTGATAGCGGGCGTAAAACTATTTTTTCAGGACAAATGCGAACACGAGGATCCATGCTTTCAGAAAATGTGCGAGAAGTTCAATCCCATCGTACACATGGTGAAGGTTCGTGCCTTGATCAGAATATCTGGTTCTATACAGGGTGTCCCAAAATTACTTGTGCCAAAATTCAAAAATCCACTAGAAAAGATATATCAACTATTTTCATTTTGCGCGCTGCTAATTACTTGTGAATATCGATTCTCTTGTAAACTGCATCTTTATTGGGGTGAAATGTCAGTACCTCAGAGATGGCAAGATGTGATCCAAGCTACCATGAGCAGTCGCATGCTCGAAGAAGGGGCTGCATCTTGGGACGTTACCAGATTTACTGCACTTTTCGCCATGACCGTACAGATGGCCACTGAACGATGCAGGAGAGTACGTACACTTATTAACAAGCCTGAACAAGGACGAATGGTCAGCGTTTACAAGGATGGAGTTATCGAAAAGTTTGGTTCCCAATCTACGGTACTCCTTCAGAAGGATGAAGAGGCCCCTGAATGTATCGAAATCATCAGTGGGCACATCGTATAAGAGGAGCAGCATTACCAATCCTATCACATGCAGAGGTGCCGCTTCATTCGGTTCGGTAAAAAGTAGCAGGGAGGCTAAAAAGTTGAAAGTTACCACGCGCCCTACTAGCCGTACGCGACTCTCGATCGCTTTTTTCTCTTAAAAAAATATTTGCTGAGAAGTTGATGTTGAGTCGTCAAACGGTCACGTCTTAGCTGGAAATATCGAGAGTGCTAACTAACGCGGAAAGATTGTTGGAAGAGCGGTCAACACGGCATGAATAAGGATTTAGAAGTTAGCCGCGGCTAATGATGAGACGCCGCTTTTTGCCGATTCATGTGTGAATGTTCATCAGCAAGGACGTGCGTATAAGGAAACGTATGGAAGCCCTGGTACGACTTGCACTTTGGGAGCAAGCCGTGGTGCTTCCAGCGGGACAACGTTATAGCTCACGGAGCCAAGCTCGTCCAAGGCGGATGCGAACTGCGAGCTGCTCGACTTCGTCGCAGCGAGAACTGGCCTTCCTGCCTGGTCTTATCGCTCAAACTCCTCGTTTGGTCCATGGTCAAGAGCAATGCATGCCGAACCCGTCATACGAATCTACAGTCATTGGAAGCAACATAAAAGGAAGCCGGGAAAAAAGTGTATAAGGAATAACTGCGTGCAGCGTGCGAGGGATGCAAAAGCAGACTCCGGGGCTGTATTCGTGCAGGCAGAGGATATTTCCAAATCTGGTTGTTGCATGTTGTGGTGTATGATGTTAGTGTAATTATGCTCACATTTAATTACTATTTTGTGCACAGAACTTTGCAGTAACGGTGCAGGTGGTATGTAGGCGCAAGTAATTTTGGGACACCCTGTATAAATCACAACATGTGAGATTAATCAACGACTTTTTTTACAAGCATTCTATGAATACAATGTAGTTCTATAGGTAATCTCATTTACCAGGAATTGTATTTTTCCTCCAACTTCATCCCTACCGTGTTCATGAAATACAACCCATAAATAGCCCGTAGCTCGTATACAAGTATGTTTGTACAAAGTATGCAAGTACGTATGTCAAAGTATCTTGAAGACGAACAAGCTCAGACTACGGCTCTGCATGGTGCTGGGCGTTCCAATCGAGAAGGCACGACACTTGCTCGTTCTCTCTCACGCTTCGAAAAATTCATCGGGAACACTGACAATCATATGATACTTAGCACACTTTACCAACCATCTACTCTTGACCTCTCAGAACAACAAATGAGTAGTCCGCATACTGGTGAATTCTGCATTGTTTTTGACTTGTTTTTGTTGATAACTGCTTCTTTATGCCGCAGTTCACTTTACGAAAGTTATCACAGGAATGCTTCATTCTGGGCTAACCTTCGCCCGGCCGGGATTCGTATACGAATCGCTTGCTTTCCGGTCAATTGTTCCACCACTTACACCACCTGGGCAACATTTCGCCCCAACTAGCTTTGATGGTAAGCCCATCGTAGCTCGTCAGCATTCACATGTATAAGGTGATTAATCGTTAAGCCTCATAGCAGAAACCGCAAGGTTGAGAGCTTTTTATCGTTTTTTTGAATTGTTTTTTGATAACTGCTGTTTTACGCAGAAGATCGCGTCACGAAAGTTATCACAAGAATGCTGAGTTATGACAAAATCTTGCCCCAACCGAGATTCGTATTCGGACCCCTCGCTTTCCGGGCCATTGTGCTATCAGTTACACAGCCGGGGAACCATTTCACTCCAACTAAGCTTCGATGGTAAATCCATCGCAGCTCATCAGTTTTTACACGCATAACGTTAACGTACGCATATTGTTATACCTCCAAATAATGTCTTGAAGTCGTCCATGTCCGGTTTTTTCGAAACGTGGGCATTCCGATTGTATCTTGCTTCTGTTTTGCCTTCCAGGTTTGTTATGGTGAAATCCTTATTGGTCGACCTTCCGAACAAATCGTCGTTATCAAGACCTGAAATTGGTCCGAAGCTCTAAGTTGTAGCCTATCCTCTAACTTCCCAATATTGCCAATTGTTACGTTTCAGTAGTATCAAACCAAGATGAGATTCCAGCTAAAATCAACCTCTTACAGTTCCACCAGTGCAGGATTCCCACCTGACGCCGTGAAGAGTTGACAAAAAAATGAGGCACCGCCCACTCAAACGTACTACGTGCAGTGCGTGGTGATCATATAATTCGCGTTATGGAATGGAAGGCAGGAATTCACTTGTAATAGGCACGCACTAATTTCGGTTGTTCAGACTTGGATTTCGCACTCGGGTGTAGAACGCCTCTAGCGTTTTTCTAGCTCCGATATCATGCTCCTTTGTCAAGATTTTGCATTCCACATGAAGGTCATTGCCCTGATCTCTATCAAACCGGTGCTTGCCAAGTAAGGTAAGAGGGCTCTTTTTCCAGCCAGGTGCTCCTTAACGGGTACCTTACATTTTGCCTGCTTCACCAATATCGCTTCGCCACAGGTTGAGCATTGAAGTTGGTATAAAGTTCCTCTTAATGCGCAGTCTCCATGCCTTCCGTATGCAGTTCTCCATAGTGCATATACGATCTTATAGCCTGTGGCGGATTAGCTGATATTGCCTTTTGGTACATTAACACTTTGGATTTGCTTAATCTTGGGCCATCTTTCTCAATAACACAAGGAGTTGGGCCTTCTACGTGTCGCTAAGAAGTAATAGGACATCACAAACTCAAAGATCAGCTCAGAGGGAATGCTTCTCGTAACGCGCAACAGCAATCGATTGCCGTTCTGAGCGATACATGCTAACGCCAATTCCTTTCCCACGTTCGTTTTACAAAACCGACACCTTTCCCGGAGGCCGTCCAAAATTCCGAGTTCTCTCTTCAGCAGATAGCAGACGAGAAAGGTTTTCAAATATCACAAGCGCACAGTGGGAAGGGCTTCAGGAGATCCAAGAACGTGTAGCATATAATGAGATCCGCTTCTCTGTGAGCGACAAAGGGGAAGAGTTTATAGTTTCACCTCGTATGTTAGATCGAGAATTTACAGAACTCCACCTCAGGGTCACCTCCGTCTATAGTCGCACTACAGAGAGAGTTCCTCATTCAATGCCGCAGGTTGAAAGCTGCGTGAGGGTCGGTAGGAATTCAGCGGGATTGGGTGAAAAATTATTTAAAAGACTGAAGTTGGATATACCCTTGCCCGGTGCTTTACAGCATCAAGACACATAAGCTAGCTAATGGAGACGAACATTTGGCTAATGCTGGAGACTTCAAAATACGACCTATCATTAGCTGTGTGGTAGGACCAACAGACCGCATGTCATGGTTTCTTGAAAAAATTGTTGGTCAACTTCTCCGACATGTACCCTCACACTTACCTGACACTAGTAGAATTCTAGACCGTTTACATTCCTACAAAATCCAAGAAAACCGTGTTGCAGAGTCATTTGACGTAACTGCGCTCTATACGAACGTGTACAACAACGAAGCTCTCCAAGCGCTTTCTGAAATGGTGGATGAGCATAGCAAAGAGATTGTGACGTTTGACTTGAGTAAAGTGCACATAATGACTCTGGTAGAGAATGCCTAAGCTGTAATGTTTTTGTATGGAGTGGGCAATATTTCACGCAAAATCGAGGACTTGCGACTTGTGGGCCAACGTCTAGCACCAGTTCTAGCCATATGCTTCGTGGGCACCAGCTCTAGCTGCAGCTCGAAGAACATCCTACTTCATGCGAAGTCTGCACACCCCAGCGCTGTAAAAAGGGCGGTGATCGGGAACATGTGCAAAACAGCTGTTGAAATTTGAACAAGCGATATGGAGCGGGATGAGTCGCGAAAGCTAACTTCTGATATTGCAAAGAGAATGGCTATGGACCACAATGCAAAGGATCGGGCTCACGAAGGCATTCCGCGAGAAATCGCGAGGATGCACCAGGGCATACCGTTAAAACACGAAGACATGGCGATGCTTCAACTGCCTTTCATATCGGATAGAGTTAGTGCAGCAATACGGCAGTGCATATCACGAGCGTTTAGCTAATACCGTGGTTTCAGCTAATGCACTAAAAGGCAATATCAAACATCAGCTAATCCACAAAGTGAAACAGGCAGGATGTTAGGTGCACCCGTTAAGGAGTACCTGGCTAGAAAAAGACGTGGAAGCCTTCTTACTCCACTAGACAAGCACTGCTTTGAGAAACATAAGGGCAATGACTTTAATGAAGTATGTAAATACAATCTTGACCTAGGAGCATGATATCGGTGCTATAGGAATGCTAGATGCGTTCTACATCCGTGTGCGAAATCCAAGGCTAAACAACCGGAATTAGTGCATGGCTGTTACCAGTGAATTCCTGCCTTTCATTCCATTATGCGAATCATTAGATCACCACGCACTGCACGTAGTACGTTTGAGTGGGCGGTGCCTCATTTCGTCAGCTGTTCACGGCGTCAAGGGGACCCAGCACTGGAACTATGTATGAGTGGTTGCTTTTAGCTGGAATCTCATCTTGGTTTGATATTACTGAGAAACGTAACCATTGGCAATATTGGGGATGTTAGGTGATGGGCTACAACCTGAAGCTTCGAACCAATTTTAGGTCTTGATAACGAAGGTTCGTTCGAAACGTCGACCAATAATGATTCAACCATAACAAACCTGGGAGGCAAAACAGAAGCAAGATACAGTGTTTTGAGAATTCCAGAATAATGCAGACGATTAAGCCAGATACTATTTTTACTATCCTACCCGTATAACTTTATCTATCAGCAGAGCAACGACTCAAATCATCTGCTTCTCACATGAAAGAGTGGTTTTAATAGCATGGGTGCCTTTGCTGAACTAACCGATGAGTCCTCTGCTCCAATAATCACAGAACGACTCCAGTAAGAGCTTCAATGGCGTCTCTCAAAAACGACCCACGATATGAGCAAAAATGTGTAAATTTAGAGGAACTGGAAGAAGGTATCAGAGCGTGTTTACTAAATGACCCCATATTCAGCACAACTTCATGTAACAACTACTTGATAGAGTTTTCTAGAAGGTGCCAGAGTTGCCCAGTGTTCGTGGCTGTGTGGTTGGTTACGGTCAGAGTCTACAATATTCAGTCTGTTCGAATGCACTGAGTGGGAAATCCCAATTTTTCAACCCCCCGTTTGAGCTGAAGATTAATATTCTTCTGTAGATTAGAAAGGCGAAATAAGTAACTTTCCCTAATTTAGAGGCGACTCACGAGGGGAGGTCTTCCAGGTGGATCCGCGCTTTCTCAAAACGGTTTTTTCCATGGTGTTGAGGGACGTACGTGGACTACGGAACTGTAGTCCATTTTCGCTAAATGGCTCTCTGAATGCCAAAAAAGGAGTGGGAGAATGGTCCTTGGTTCGATTCCCCGAGGTGACAAAATTTTTGCATTGTGAGTCGGCGCCACTAAATTAACACCGAATGACGTCCACACCAGAAATTGATGCCAAATTTATAATTAGGCTGTTAAAAACCCTTGCAGGTAGGCGTATACCGAAAACTGGAGGGAGAAAGTTGTTACTCAGAAATAAGGCACCAACTTGCCGTAGAGCCGCGTCAGAGGTCCAAAATGGTCTTGGAGCTCAAATTGAATGTCATATCAGTGATGAGGACACCCGATAATCCTTGTAGTAGACGTTTTCAAGAAAATCAACATTTTGACTCAACTTCGAAAAACTGCCCCATGAGTAGTAAAGTAAACTCTGTAGCACGTCAAGCTCCACGGCTAACTTCTTGACAAAGACTTCCTCTAGATCCTCCCCAAAAAATGAATGTTGATATTAAAGAGACAATAGCATGCACCCAAGCTGATAGTGGTCAGGGGGGGGGGCGCATAACGCAGTGATTTTCTTCTAATTTTACGTGCGTAGCTCACCTTCAAGCGACTTCGAATACGTGAGTAGTTACTTATGCCTAGTGCAAATTTTCGAAGTTTGGTCAAAGGTGCGATTTCCCTCGAAACTTTGGCTATACAAGTAATTCACTGCTCTAGTCACGAATATGGCATTGTTTTTTGGAACCACCGCTATCTGGCGCCATTTCGACGTTACAACTTTTTTGCCTTCTTTCGGAGAAAACTTACATTATCGGGGTTTTTGACGGTTCTGGTCTCGAATAAGGGATCCATCTTGGCAGCAGTGTAATTTGGAGCCATCTAGTAGTGCCAACAAAAAATGCAAAAATGCCAGCACCTCGAGGATCCGATCCACCGACCCCGGGGAAACGTGCCATTTGAAGCCCATAACCCTATCCACTAAACCACCTGACAACATCCATATCAAATGCACTTACGAAACTTTCACACGCTCCTTAGGATATAGCACGACAACACTGCGACAACATTCCGATTTTGACCAAACATCACCTTGTTTTCGGTACACAGCTTGCGAACACCTTTCACTATGCAAGCGGTCCACGCCATGAATGAGACACATCACGTTGAATGTGTAAAAACAGCAGCTTTAGACGGGATTATTTTCACTCCTTTTTTGGTATTCAGAGAGCCATTTAGCGAACATGGACTTCAGTTCTGTATTCCACGCACATCCCTCTACATCATGCAAAAAACCGTTTTGAGAAAGCGCGGGTCCACCTTAAAGACCTCCCCTCGTCAGTGCTTCTCAAAAGAGAAAACCTCAAAAAAACATTGATTTTTGGTCACCACTATACATGGTGTGCAAAAATTATGGTCAACACAAATTGGTCATAAACAAGTGATAGGACCGAGAAGTGGCAAAACAACAACACACCCATATTGGTGTAAGGCTAGGTTGTCAAACAGGAAACAGTGTCACTCCTTGGAGTAGCCGCGTTCTGCGTTGACAAATAAACGAAGACTTCCTAGAAAGTCATCAACCCTGTTGTAGGTAGGTGTTGTCGAGTAGGTCCGGGAATTTCACTAGCTACTACTCAACTTGTCGATGTTGCTCTTTGCTTGTAACACACTCAGGCTTTAGCTAGCACACTCAAAGCAAAGCATTTCTTAGACTTGAGAAGAAAGGAAAAGCTATGTTCCTGATCCTCCAATAGATGAATTCTACAATACTCGATTGGCGTCAATTTTTAGCCAATCCGGGTGGTCGCTCAATCTAGCCCTAACTGCCTGTGCTTCCTATTGAGGTTTTTTTGTTTGAGGCTTCAACCGAGACAGAAAAGAGTCGAGCTGATTTTTACTATCCAGCTTTATACCTTGAGCAACACTTGTCCGAAGTGCCTTCAAATCGTGATTCCAGCTATATGATTTCTGCGAGAACCACCACTGAATAGCTGGCCGGCTTTTCACTAATATTATTCTGGGTGCTCTTCCTTTTCAAGGATGTCTTGACAGCAGAACATCTTTTTATAAGTAAAACGATCGATAAATGAAGCTCATTACGGAATCGAGACAATGTCTCTTGGTATCTTTGTTTTCTGTTCGATTTCCTCGTAGCGTTTAGGAGTTGAGCATTTTAATGCTAGCAAATCATTTTGTTGAAACATGTACACGAATCGTTGCACCCTATAGAAGTTACAGCGACCGAACGATAAGTTGAACGAGCTGGCTTCCGGCGCTTCTCCTCACCTATCTTCGAGAGATTGCTAGTAGAGTCGCAGATGCAATCCTCTCAGGTTCACGCCTATTGGTTCTGGTAGATTGCCTATTGCACTTCGTGATGGTGGTCCACGGAAGTATCATAAAGCCCCTGAATCGCCATGCTATGTATACAATCAAGCAGGTCCGCGGAACAAAGTGTTGATGTTACTCGAAAAAGTAAAGGATTGTCCGTTTCGAAGTTGTTATATCTCATATGACAAAATCAAAGATGGGACACTTAGCTATAGAAATAATTGCGTAGAATATCTATCAAAACTCTTGGTGTTTAAAAATGAAGTTTGACTGCGGTTACCTCTTGTTATCGTGATTTTGGCTCACCCTGTATACAGGGGTGGTCAAAAAAGACACCCTTGGTCATGATTCATATCAGCAAGCTTTAACTCGGACAGGCTGCCGGTCGACACTATCTTTTGTCAGAATATTCCTGGAGAGTCCCGACAACAGCAAGCCGCTACTTACTGCCATTATCGTCAGAATATGACTTCATCAACTATCACGTCAAGCTCAGCGATGCCTACTGTGATCGCTTGTGCCGCTACTTTACGACACATTTAGATTCCATTTCCTTCACGTGTTACATGCAGCATGTAGTATATGATACTCCAGGATGTGTGAGCCATTTTCATTTTTCCGCGCACTTCCTACTTTCTCCTGTGCCTAGCCTCAAAGGGTGCCCCTAGCTCGCGATAGCGCCGTAAATGCTCTATTTTCGACCAGACAGTCGGTAAACATAGAGTTGTGGCAGGAAGGAAGCAATATTGAATAGAAGCACAACATAACTTTGGCCACCCAAGGCGGAATGTTAAAAAGCCATATATGGCATAATGCATAAAGGGATGGAACTTGAAGGAAGAATATTTAATTGAGAAAATGACATCACTTGCCGAACAACTGGGCACCATAATTTAACAGAATGTACATTTTCAGACTAATTCTAGCCCAAAGGAGATTTGCAAGGCTGGTGGCATGTGCTAGATTCTTAGAATGTCTGTGTTCCCTTCATATTTCTGGAAGGGAACTATTCAATAAAGTTTGTTCGAAAGCGACTGTCAGCTTCACATCCTAATGAAAGTTACCAGCACGAATCACAACACTCTCCCATTCTGTCGCGATTATTGCGGGGTGGCTATAAGTATGGGCGCGAGCAAACCACTGTCAGCTGATCAAAAATAAAAGGTAAACAAATAAAACAATAGGCGTTGATAAGGAATGTTTCGGGATACGCAGCACATTCTACAGCCATTCAAGACCGTGTGGCAATATTTCGGGCTACGGATGATACAATCGTCAGCTAATGAGGTCACGCCGCTCACACGGCGAGCGACGTCGCACGCGGCGGTTTTCGTCGCGATGGCAGGGCAGCATCATTAGCTCTGGAGCGAGGCGTCCTACTTTCGATTCCCCGGCTTCCCGGATTTCAACCGCATTTGCCCTAATACAATTAGAGACATTTGCATCATACAAAAATAGAAATAGAACAATCAAATGAAATAAGCAAGTAAAACCCATGAAAAAGACGCGGCAAAGATTGGCAAATGGGCGTTCCCTAAAACCCTAGCGACCGCCCCTGTCAACTGCGCCTTCCTATATTTTATGGCTTCCTGAGGAGAGTTTTTTGTTTAGTGACCCTCCCTATGGTCTTTATTATGGCTAGCGCATCATCTCCACCCCATAGCATAGAATTTTTTGAAGCGTGCTGAGACTCTTGCTTTAAAGGGACTGGTTGGCTTGGCGTCCTTTAGCATTCAAATTCAAACAGCGCAAACGTATACCCGTCCAACGCTATCGCGGCGTTGTGGCCACGCCCGCCAGCGCGGCGACCCTATTACTGTGACGATTGTATAAGCACGCATCCCAATATTTCCTACACAGTGAATTGCAGGGGCCATCCTATGCACTTGTCAGTGTTTCTATCATTCCACACAAATTTGACACCAACTAACCGACCAAGAAGGGGTGGAAAGCTTGGTTGGCTTGAACAGCGCACGACTGAAAATTAGATCCCCAGACCAGAAGCGCCATTTTCCTCTACACCACTGCCGTATTTTGTTGAGAGATAGGCATTTAGAAGTAAAAATGTTCGACGAGTGAGAGCTTCATCTGATTTTGTGAATACGTATGCTCTTGGTGCCATACGCCTCGAATCCATTGGTGAGCTTGCGACGATCACCAGACCAACTCTAAAGAAACTCCGGGCTCACCCTCATTGAAGAAGTCGCTTTTTCGGACAGAGTGCCAAGTGTGTGCCCGCACAGATAGCGAAATCTTGCCTTTTCAGAACGCATTGCTAGGCGCTAGGCGTTACGGCTCGGATCATCATACGGATAAGGGCACTTCTTTTTGAAGCCGTATCTTCTAGCTTCTATGTGTAGTGCAATATCAATCAAAGCGTGACGTTCGCTGGCATGATACGGGTCGTCGCCGTGGCTGCCAGCGAACGTCACGCTTTGCCGCTTATCCATGGTCGAAAACAAACGAGTAAAGAATGGGAGCCCATTCAGTGTCGTTGTTGAATTTCTGTTTTAGTCCCATCGCACTCCATGTGTGAAACGCGACCCCCTCGTTCGAATAAATAACAAATAAATAATAAATAATAAATAATAAATAACACACTGTCTATCTGAATGGTACCCCGGCTGCTCCTGGACGGTGAGCAGGGAGGGGGCACGGCCGGTACGGACGATAGGCGATACGCCGACTTGGGCTCAAGAGACCCTACCTCTCCTCGAACGGCTCCCTCGCGTTGCACTGTAGAAGTCGACCTCTCATGGGCCGATAGCGTAGAAGTTACCGACCACGGCCAGTGTGTTAGAGAAGTTCACGCTAATTGCGGAGCACCCTCCTACACCCTTCACTACAAGAAACTATCATATTCCACAGCCAATGTTGGCAGCTTTCGTTTAGGCTGTCATCGCTCTGATTGCTTGTAAAATGACAATGATGATCTTGATCGACAGACGTGCTATTCTGCTCGAAACGAATGTCTATCTAATGATGCGAGATGGCGTACGTAAACAACAACTACCAGAACCCCCTAAAATCCTAGTACTGGTTATTCATTACTGCTTGAAACCTATGAAAAAAGCCCGCTGTGAGGTGAGTGAAGAAAGCGTGTGCAACACTTGCATCAAAGTGAGTTTACTAAATGACCCCATATTCAGATAAAGTTTATGTAACAACTACTCGATCGTTTCTAAAGGGTGCTAGTGTTGCCCAATTTTAGTGGGTGTGTGGTTGAATGTACGGCGAATCTACGATATTTTGTTTGAATGCACTGACTACGTTTCGTTTAGTTTTCCTAATTCCTTAACACCTGGTTTGAGCTGAAGATTAATATCTTTTTATATATTTTATAATCGATAAGGGGATACTTTTGCTCTCCGGAAGTGGATCTCATCACGCCGTTGATAAGGCGTCACTATACTTCTTTTATATAGACCGCTAACTTGGTGTGTCGGTTTGTATGTATGTGTGTCTGTATGTATGTATGTAAGTGTGTATGTCGGTGTGTCCATCCGCAAAATGAAAATGAAGTGATATGGAAGCTTATGGTAAACAAGCCGCTCACAACATTGGTCAGCTCACAGGACTTGAGCTATGGATGTTTTGCAATGGCATGATTGTGATAGCATCCTCTACGGCTATATAAACACCTACTGAGCACACTCTCGATCATTTCACACGATACTGGATTGGCAAGTGGAGGGTGGTGGAGGAATGGGGAGGGAGGAGTAAAGAAGGAAGTAGAAGAAGCTATCGACAAGGACAAGGATCACAAATTTCAATCATGCCCTTTACCGTGTAGTATACTGAAACACCCATTTGTGCAAACGCATCCCTCACGAGGCGTTGGTGTCACGAGTGAAAGTGAGCACAGTAGAAGGTGTGAAGCCTATGAAGGATGGTACGGTGGTTGCCGGGGGACGAATCTGGTCTATCAATAAGACACTACCTGTTGTCTGGCAGGAGCCCTACTCAGTCAAGTACCAAACATTCCTTATTGTTCCGGGGGAGGAGCTGTCGTGGTCACTTTCTTTGAGAAGATCCGAATGCTTCCGAGGAACACCTCACGTCTCCAACTAGTTTACGCTTTCTTCTTTAGCAAGACAGTCAGAGACAGCATGACCTTCATGCGCTTCCTACATGATTTTTGAGATCTCTATCCACAATGCTACTTTGCGGACCACTGGTAAACTGCACATCTTAAGAGAGATCGTTGACAGGTTCTCAAACCAGCATGCCAAAACAACCCATATGAAACAGTGAGCTTTAGTAACTTTGGTTGTCACGCCATGTCTTCTGATGCGCCTTCTAGTTTTTTTTCTGACATTCTGGACCTCCCGTAGTTTTATGTAGCCCCTCACACACTTTCTCGCAGCGACTTTCTCAAGCGGAGGCCACGACGACGACCCGTATCCTGCCAGTGAACGTCACTCTTCGATTGATATCACATTACACATAGAAGCTAGGAGATATGGCCTTGAAGAGAAATGCCATTCTCCCGTGGAATTTTTTTTTCCAAGCAGTAGCGCCTAGCATTAGCGACGCCTTTTGAGGTGCGAAGATGGCGCTATCTGTGCGGACGCGCATAGTACTCTGTTCGAGACTTTGTATGGCTTCAAGAGCATAAGGCTTTTTCCTACATGGATTGCAGGGGCCATTCTATGCGAAAGTCAGTGTTTCTATCTCCCAGACAAGTCTGATACCAATTACCAATTACGGGCCAACCAAGCCTTCAACATCTCCGGTGTCGGTAATTGGTATCAGAGTTGTCTGAAAGGATAGAAACACTGACTTGTGCATAGAATGGCCCCTGCAATTCACTGTTTAGGAAAACGGTCTTCAAATTGCCACCACGGTCTTGAATGCATGCAGAATGTGCTGCGGATCCCGAATCATTCTTGTCGGTGCTTATTGTTTTATTTATTCAGAGCACAGTAGAAGGTGTGAGGCCTACGCAGAGAAGCATGTTACGTGTAGACGCCGGGAGGCCAATCTGGTGATATCAAAAAATGCGTGAGCTAAATCCAATTGAAATAGCCTCCATGTCCTCACGCATGTTGGCATTATCAGCCCTTATCAGCCGTTATCACTTATTGTCCCCTATGTTCCCGTTTCACCCTCTACATCACTTGTCAGAACCAATGCCTCACCACTGCTATGACACCCACTATGAATTTTGTGGAATTTGCGTTTTGTATCAGCTAAACACGCTGGCAGCAGCTTATCCGTGCAACTTCTATCAAGTTCAATTATATTCCAAGCTCTCTATCAAGTTCGGCGGCAGCCACGTCACTTGCAGTGACACGCTTACCAAACTTTCAAATAACACTGTAGTATCAGTCGGGTGTAGTAGGATTCATTTCGACGTCTCTCTCTCCAGTGACGGACAACTTTCAAGTGAGTTCTAAGTTGTAGCGAATAAAATCAAGAATATGCTGACTACGACGGGGTCTGCCTTCACAATGGCGAATAATGCTAGTTGATGTGCTCAAACCAACGACGCTCACTGCATCTCTTCATTTCTTCGAGAGCTGATCCCTCCAT